>BQNB010080615.1:0-29881 GCA_026074375.1 Tanacetum coccineum
AGAATACAAACAAATTCATGAATTTATATCCAATGTGTTTTTTCTCGATAAAATATACATTGCGTAAGAGAAAAAAAAATCGAGTCCCGACAAAACTTACTATCTCCTTCACAAAGTTCTTCTGGTAGAGCGATAGCGTTCATTGATTGGGGGAGCAGTATATAAAAGTAGATAAAACACATGAAAGTTTTCTTCATTGCAAAATTATACTTTGTGGATAACTCTCCCTATATATGTATACGACTTATGTTGTTCTCTTTCGGTTTAAAAACTTAGTATTTATAATACATTTACCGAATGTAGTATTGTAAAATCTATATTAATATTATCTTATGTTATATTATCATATCTTATTATAGTAATACATGTTATATTATAAATTTATGTTTTCTATTTGCACGAATTATTATTTGGAAAATGTTCTAAACAAATATTAGTTTGCATCAATCTACAGACTTTAAGACGGATACATTTTCATGGATTATGATCGTCTTCTGCCATAATTTACAACTTTCCTTGATGCTACGATAAATTAAACGAGTTTTATGAATACTATTACTCACGACCGCTTTGTTTTTAGTAGAATATATTTTAGACTAACATTTGAACTACAATCCAGTGTATTTTGTTATTGTTTTATTTGTTTTACTAACTATCTACATTTAATTTGTTTATTAAAAGTTGGTAGCGTTTGATAAACAAAAGTGCAGTTATAAAAAACAATTACAAACTCACATTTTAGAATGCTACCTAGACAATTGAAAATGAAGAAAACAAGTTTGGAAGAATGTCCACACTCAACTATGAATTGAGAGCATAAATAATTAATAGGGTGATGTGAAACATTCATTTTCTAGCTTTTAGATTTGAAGGATTGTCACGTTTGAAAATATTTTTTTTATTTTATAAATCTTTGTGTTTAATACTCTATCCGTCCTAAAAAAAATTTTTTTTTTTGAACGGCGGCATTATATTGACGAAAAAGCTAGCAAAAACTAGCAAAACAAGAATTACATAAGATAAGTCTCAATTGGATTTCTTAACCAATCTACCCATCTTAAGCTAAATTTTGGATTTCTAGATGAAATCCATACAAAAGATTGATGAATGACGGAATCCCAAATATTAGCCTTTTTAGGTTTGATATCCCTGAAGATCCATGCATTTCGAAAATTCCATATGTGCCATAGCATAGTAGAAACGACCCCTTCGATAATTATCTTTGAACGCTTCGGCATGTGAGAAGCGTCCAACCAGGAAAACCAATCCGAAATGGAAAAAACTTCAGGAAGGTCCACAGAACACCATTTAGCTATCCGTCCTAAAATTATTGTCCCTTGCTGACTTTTAAAGTCCTTTTCTTCTAACTTTGACCGTAAATATATATGTTTATGTTACATAATACTTGATGAAAATCATAGGTATGAAAATACATTTAAAAGCCAATCAATTGATATACTTTTCATTAAGCTAATTATTTATAACAAAAAACCTAAAATATTTTAGGTCAATGTTGCAAAGAAAGAAAAAAAGAGTTGTAAAAATCAATAGGGTGACTAATAATTTTGCGAAACGAAAGAAGTAGTATTTTTGACGGCTGAAAAATAGGAATTGGGTTGACTATGCAATTGCACCTGCTTTTTTAGATAGAACAAAGAGGCCAGTGCCCATTTTGTTTTATCTGTTGTACTCCGTCAGTAGTAAGGGTTCCGTTTGGTTTATAAGTGGCGTTCTAGAATGGATTTGGATTTGTTTAGGTAGGGGTGTTCGCGCGGTTAGGGTTCGGTTGGCTTCGGTTCAGTGGAAGATTTAATACTATCCGTCCTAGCGGGGCGAGTTGGTGGAGCTTGTAATTAATTTTACTATCCGGAAACGAACCGTATAGGCCCCCCAGGGCCGGTTAAACCGACTAATGCGGGTACCCGAATGTGAGCGGTTACCCGCGGTTTCGCGGTTAAATCGGTTAACCGTATTTGACGTTTTATCGAGTTTCAACCATATAAACAATATAACATGAGAGCATAAATAATTAATAGGGTGATGTGAAACATTCATTTTCTAGCTTTTAGATTTGAAGGATTGTCACGTTTGAAAATTTTTTTTTATTTTATAAATCTTTGTGTTTAATACTCCATTCGTCCTAAAATTATTGTCCCTTGTTGACTTTTTAAGTCTTTTTCTTCTAACTTTGACCGTAAATATATATGTTTATGTTACATAATACTTGATGAAAATCATAGGTATGAAAATACATTTAAAAGTCAATCAATTGATATACTTTTCATTAAGTATTATATAACAAAAACAAAAACATTTAAGGTCAAAGTTGGAAGAAAAAGAGTTGAAAAATCAATAGGGGACAATAATTTTGGAACGAAAGAAGTAGAATTTTTGGGCTGAAAAATAGGACATTGGGTTGTATGCAATTGCCTAGCTTTTTAGATAGACAAAGAGGCAGTGCCATTTTGTATATATACTGTTGTACTCCGTAGTAGTAAGAGTCCGTTTGGTTTATAAGTGGGTTTAGAATAAGATTTGGATTTGGTTTAGGTTTAGGAGAGAGAAATTATATTTGTTTTATGAATTTAATAATAAAATTGATTTAAGAAATATTATTTAAAAATAAAAAAAGTATATATGTGTGTGAGAGAAAAAGTTACATATTATATTATAAGTGTGTGAGAGAGAAAACCTACCATCTTCTTTTACTTTTACTTTTGGTAGGCCCTCTTCACTATTTAAATGTCAAACACACGTACTAAACAACAACTTTTACCATTGTACAATATGTGTTGATTAGGCAGTTTTGGTTGGATTACTTAAAAGCTTAATTTTAATTGATAACGTATGTTTGAGCTTATAAAAGATCGATTCTTTTGGGGCTTCATGGGTTATAAGCTTTTTAGAATTCATATAATCTTCTCAGGTAAGTAAGGTAAACACAAACACATTCCCTTAATTGAATTATGAAAATGAATGTCCAAACAAAGGGTCACAAATCTTTGTGCATCATACTATAAGGTCGGGCATGGTTTTGAAGTCCAGTAATAACTCTCCATTGGTCTCAATAACATGCCTTTGTTTGATTCATATAAAGAAATTAGATATATGTTAAAACATACAAAATTATACAGCCAATTATAACAAGCGTTTTGTACTGGTGGAATTATTTTTTTAAACTTTAGTTACTTTGTTAGTTTATTTTCTTTGGTCAAAGCAAGTGTTGATTCCGGCATCAACCAGAAACACAGAGAAGAAAAGGCCCAAATTAGTGAAATATATATTGACCACTCTATGGTGTGACATCAAACATATTAGTTGCAGAATAAAATACAGGTATATAATTGTAGACAAGAATGGTAACGGGTCGGTTCCAACTGAAAATGGTCATTTTTTTCACCTTTTATTCGTTTATGAAAGATATTATAATAAGCCAATAACAATAGACATTAGACAACTTTCAGTAGATTTAACCCATTCCCCGATTCGCTTATATATGTCTTAGGGATGTTTGGGTGTGCTGAAATTCATTAGCATAGTTCGCTATTGATTAATTAGCTATGTGTATTTGACCGATCATCGATTGATGTAAATTAAATTTCAGGTTGATTTGGAAAGGATTTCCAAAGAACACATGGTTACGTCGGTGCCGATCTAGCCATACTCTGCACTAAGATACCCTTGAATGCATTAGAGAAAAGATGGACGTCATTGATTTGGAAGACGACTCTATTGATGCCGAGATACTGAACTCAATGTCAGTCTCGAATGAACATTTCCAAACAGCTCTTGGACCAACCAATTCATTTGCTGTGTGTGAGACTATACGTTTATCCATACTTTACATAATTATTCCAAGCTACTCTTTTGAATGAACCGGTTTTAAATCAATTGTGATTTTTGTTTTTGGACCTAAAGCAGGTTCTCGAAGTTCCCATTTGCAGCTGCGATGATATCGGAGGTCTCAAGAACGTTAAGCGTGAGCTTCAAGAGGTAATGAAAAATCACGTACGAAGCTTAATTAATACAACATCACACTCTTTGTTTCACTTATTTGAGAATCCGATCCCTTTTTGTTTAACTCTAATAGAAATAGATGTATATACAAATCCTAGCATCTTTACTGTTGTCTATCTTTCGATGTATCTTTTTTTCGTCTTTAAAAAGTAGAAAGTGAGGTTGTAAGATGACGGTTTATAAGATGGGTGTTTGCTGCATAAAAGGTACATGCTCAATTGTTAAAATGTAAAAAATAACTAAGGATATCTTCTTATATCTGTGTTCATTTTTTCAGAAGGCCATTGACGTTGTTACTTGGGGAATTCTGTCTGCGGCGCATACGATAATTTGCAAGACGAATGTTATTTGCATCACAGGTGCATATCTAATTTTTACCAGCAGTACTTTGCATGATTAACCGGTACATTAAGATAGTTACGACGACGTGAACTACACTTATATAGCTTTTGTTTAAGGATGATAGAATATCGTTTGTATAATCTTGCTGACTTTCTGAACCACCATACTTATTCTATAATATATATTTAGGGTGCGTTCGGTTTGCGGTCAGGTTAGATTTAGATTTAGATTTGGGTTTATAGTCGGTTTTAAAAAATAAGAAAAAAATTAAAAAGTAAAATAAAATTCTACATTTTTGTATTTTTTGAATTAGTATAATATTTAAAATTTAAAGTTTTATTATTTAAAAAAGAATGAGTGGTAGTAGTAATAGTTGGACCCACTAAATAATAATGAGACGTACTCATTATCAAAAGGTAGGCAACTTATATAGGATTTTACTATTAACAGATATTAAGGAGTTATCCCCAATTTTGGGGCCCACAACAAGATACCAAACAGCTAACTTCTAATCTCATGTCCAACCTCAGTGACAACGCCCCTCAACCAAACGCACCCTTAATGTGGCTAATGAACAATAGCTTACTTAAATAGTTTTTTTAGTGACTTTGAGTTGCACCAAAACCTTTGTGTATTTACATCAATGGAACATGAACTTAAGTTGGATGCTAGCAATTTTGTTCCTAAATACCTGTTCACATATGACAAAGATTTACATATGTATAATCCCTTAGAAATCATACTTAACCGTATAGAGACTTAACAACTATGTTCACTCTTTATCTTAAATGGTCTTTAGTGTGCACTTTCTCTCTACATGTTGGATTACTAATGTAAACAAAAACTATCTTTTTAAAACATTAATTCTTTTTAAATGCAAGGTTATGTTCATCACTGCAGTTGACAACCAAGACTCTTAAAAGTAAGAAAGTCATCAGAATTTTGCTAGCAAATAAACAGTCAAATGAGATTGAACGAATCTCAAAAGTTGACCGAAAGAGAACTTGAGACTGTAAGCGAGCAAGAGTTTATCAGACGCTTGCATAAGCTTAAGGACGAGATTAAGTGGTTTTGCTACACTGCTTGCTTCTTCTATATTTGTAGACCTAAATTTTGGCCGAATTCACACAGAAAGGCCTTAGAGGTATTAAGCAAGTTGAGGCCGTGTTGTATTAAAGTTTCATAAAATGCCCAGTTATAGGTTGAAGTGACACATGTTTGGTTAAGGCGCATTTTATTTACATATTGGAAATAAATTTCTTATTATTGCGCCTTACAGTCATAAGTTCAATATTTATAACATATATTGAAAGCAAAGCCTTCGTTTAATGATAAACCTTTACCTAAATCATGTTAGTAAACTATTACATAAGTTTAATATTGGTCGAAAATGTGCGCCAATAGAAAATGTATTGTAAAGTCGTCGTTGGGTAGAATAGAAACAGAATTCGATCTCCGATATTTTTAACTGTAAGACTCGTTATGAAGTCACACGAGATGGCGAGATGCAACTATAATTCTATTATTTATTGCCTATAGTTGCATCTCGCCAACTCATTAATACTTGATAGTTATAGCTGATTGAGTTTTATAACAATATAAAACTATCAGTTACTCATATTATATTCGGTTGTTTTCGGGCTGATGGTGTTCTAAGGTTTGTTATGACGAATGGTAGAAAAGGGTTTTAAGTATGTTTTAACCACACAGGGCCTCACATATTTAGGGGCCCTCTGTTACATAATTGGGGCCTCAAATTTCACTATGAACAAAAATTATTAGCGTAACATAATTATATGTTGTAAATATTTGATAAATTTGAAGCTAGATCATTAAAATGCTATGTTTTTGTTTCAATAGCTAGTATAACATATCTTTAATCGTCATATTTATTTATCACATAAGTTTTTGCACAGGACTTCCACTAGCTTAGCTACACCACTGCCATTGCTATGGCATTGATCCGTTAAATATGTGATTTCATTTGTTTAAAGCCCTAACACATTTTATTTTATACTAGCTAAAAAATAGATAATGATCCGTTAAATATGTGATTTCATTTGTTGAAAGCCCAATACATATTGCGCAATTAGCCTTTAGAGAAAAACCCATGAGTATATGCAATTGAACTGATGTGGAGACGTAATGCTATTACAACATATAAGTTGTGGTTAGAATAAGGGTCAATGTCATAAAATACGTACGAAGTTTTAAAATTGTCTCGACTTCATCAACGAACTAAATTTCGTACTGTCTAGACTAACGAACTTGTTTATTATGTGACAATATGACCAATATGACCGGCTACATTTTCCACGTCATTTTTTTATTTTTTTTTGTTCCACATCACCCCTCAACCATTTCTCCTCCATCACCACCACCATTTTTCTATAGGTGATATCAGAACAATATTTGAAAGTTCGTTTGTCAAGTCGGGACGATTTTGAAAGTTTATAGGTATTTTATGGCTTTTACCCTTAATTAATTTATAAAAAAAAATAAAAACTGGTCCAGCGTGGAAGGTAACTGCCACGGTGTCAGTCAAAATTTATGATATGAGTGATATTAGAACAATATTTTAAAGTTCGTTGGTGTAGGTAGGACGAAATTTAGTTCGTTGGTGAAGTCGGGACAATTTTGAAACTTCGTAGGTATTTTATGACATTGACCCTAACAATAAAGGAATGTTGCTTTTGAACAAAGGTGGTTAACATAGAAATGTACATGGTAAAAGTTACAGTAATAAATGAAATATGTGATTTCATTTGTTTAAAGCCCAATACATATTGCGCAATTAGCCTTTAGAGAAAAACCCATGAGTATATGCAATTGAACTGATGTGGAGACGTAATGCTATTACAACATATAAGTTGTGGTAAGAATAAAGGTCAATGTCATAAAATACGTACGAAGTTTTAAAATTGTCTCGACTTCATCAACGAACTAAATTTCGTACTGTCTAGACTAACGAACTTGTTTATTATGTGACAATATGACCAATATAACCGGCTACATTTTTCACGTCATTTTTTTGTTCCACATCACCCCTCAACCATTTCTCTTCCATCATCACCACCATTTTTCTATAGGTGATATCGAAACAATATTTGAAAGTTCGTTGGTCAAGTCAGGACGATTTTGAAAGTTTATAGGTATTTTAATAACAAAAATGGCTTTTTACCCTAATGAATTATAAAAAAAAATAAAAACCGGTCCAGCGTGGAAGGTAACTGCCACGGTGTCAGTCAAAATTTATGATATGGGTGATATTAGAACAATATTTTAAAGTTCGTTGGTGTAGGTAGGACGAAATTTAGTTCGTTGGTGAAGTCGGGACAATTTTGAAACTTCGTAGGTATTTTATGACATTGACCCTAAGAATAAAGGAATGTTGCTTTTGAACAAAGGTGGTTAACATAGAAATGTACATGGTAAAAGTTACAGTAATAAATGAACCAAACATCCCTTAATAAATTAGTAAAAGTCTTTAACATTTTTTACGAACTTCACAATCTAAACGTGCACATAAAATACAGCAGAACACATCATTGTATCATCCAAATCCCTTTGCAAAAGAAGTAAATAACATTCCTAACCAAAACCCCTTAACATATTAGCAAAACATATTCCATGATAAAAAAATGTCAACAATATGATTAAAAATGTAATGTGTACATAATATAAAACATAAGACGACGCCATTTTTGTAGAATCCGTATGCTAAAGCAGTAAAAAATACTCAACAAAACACCCTTAAGATATCAATGGAAGGTAAGAATAGCTACCATTTAGCTATAGCATAAATTACAAATGTTGTGATGTGACCCGCTTGTTTTTCTGGAATTCATGAGTCCCTCGTAAAGTAAATATATGTGCTTGGCGGGTTTTCTTAGAACTTCACCCCACTCGAGCTAATGTAGCTCGTCGAGGAGTTGAGGTTCAAAATCCTTGTTGTGTTTTTTGCGAAGATCACATGATTTGGTTGTGTTTCTAATAAAGTTGCCGTTAAAAAAAAAGATTATTTGGTTGAAGATTTGAAGTTGGCAGAAGGCTCCAAGTTCTTTTAACCCCTTTTTGGATGTTAATTTGAAAGGAATTACTGATTTCCCTGAAGATAAAAGTGTGTTTAAAATTTTGCATGTTGTTTGTATATATGACCCTTATTTGGGATGTTTGGACATGGAGAAATAAAATAATTTACGCGACATCTATCGTAGAGGCGAATTCAACTCGTCATAATGACATTTTCTCTGTTATCTAAAGGTTATCCCTATTATGGATCTTTAATCGTGCTCCCATTAGATCTCGCTCGTGAGATTAGTGGGTTTCGACAAATGATTTAAGTCTTTCCTAGTTTCAGTTTTTGTTGGTTTGTCTTTGTATATATTTCTTGGGCTTGTCCTGTGAGCTCTTTAGTTACGTTTAGTTCCTTTGCCTTTTGGCTAATAATATTTTTCTCTTAAAAATACGTGATTGACTTTAAAAAAATTAAATGAATTTTCTAAGCAATTAGAAATGAACCTGGGAAAAAATGTTCATGGGTGCAAGGGGTATGTGGGATTAATAAAGTTGAATTTTTTGATTAATTACAGATACATAGAAAATAACTATTGTTTCCAAAGACAAGTTTCATTGATGAACTTTTAAACTCAACAAATTGAATTCAAACATAAAACTCATAAAACTCTTGTATATCTTCTTATGATCTTTAATAATTTGCATATCAACGTTACTCCAATGATACTTGTTTGACTTGGTTTTTTTTTTTTTTTTTTTGTCATGATACGTATATTTTAACCTCTACGTGTAACTTCATATAAAATAACATACATATATATGCATAGCATAGGTAACCAAAACATAATAATTTATGTGAGAAAAGTGAGAATAAAGAAAACCCCTCTATATAATCTTAAAGACCACCAAAACAACGATCTACGTATCCAAACAGTATCAAGTAGTAGATATAATGATCCAAAAATCAATCTAGAAGTGCCCAAACAACCATCAAAGAGCATGTCAATGAAATCCAAAAGGATGTTGCATTTAAAAAATTGTGTTTAAATAATAAAGAAAGTTAAAAAAACGTAAGAAATCTACGTATAAAGGGAATAATAACATTTCTTTTGCAAGTCACAACGGACAATGTAACAAAATGTCAAAGATTCGTAACAAAACAGAAATGTAAAATAAAAAGATATTGTGTTTAGAATTGTCGTCCATTCCTTGTTATTAGGGAACTCAAAATAACATTTAGGAAGTCCTACTTTTTTTGAGTGGTCATTTTAATTATAATACGACTTCAACCTATATTGAAATGAAAATGTTAAAGTAGTCAACAACCTGTAATTTTGTTCTTGCCAAATGTAGTAAGCGGATGTCGAAACAACTGATGGGCTTAAAATGCTCATAGCATACCATCATTTTCATGAAAATATTATTAAAGCATGACAAAAGCCATGAGATAGAACTAACAAGATAGTCTTTGAAAAATGAGATCAAACATCTTGTGCGAATAGATTCATATGATAAAGTCATTTCAAATCTAAATTTCAAAACAAATCTACTTTCAATTCTAGATTTCCATTATAAAATAATAATTTAAACCAAACATACAATCTTATGTTTATTTGACAAAAATAATTGTGTTGAAGTTTAAATTGTTCAAAACGTTTAACAAAATATGTAGGGTTAAAGTTGAGATATATGAGTCCCTTAACTAAACCCTTCAACCTGAACAAAATACGAATTATCACATAGTTATTATCATCTTTGACATTCTTTGTCGAACAAAAAATGAAAATGATAAATTCATACGAATTGATATTCGTTGTTATCATATCCGTTAGAAAGATTTACCGATTGATGGGACATATGTTGGAAATTTAATTCAATTGTGGATTCAGTTCATATCAGGTAATGAGACTGAAGGTACGGAGTATACTCCCATAGGTCACTGAACACCCTGACTCTGATAGTGAAAAAAAGGAATTTAGGTCACTGATGATGTTCAGTGAGTCCACTCATTGAGTGGCATTCATTAGTCTGATGGCTTCAGCTTTGTAGTCCCTGAGTAGTAAGCCGAAGGATGCCATCAGGAAGTAATCCATTAGAGGATGTATCCTTAGTGGGTTAACTCATCAGTAGGTCTTTTCAGTTTGAACCTTCAGCGGGTATACTCTTCAGCGAGTTAGCTGATGGTTCAGGACGCTGTAGGACTGATCTCGCTGGAATGAATTCAACTGACTTGTAACAACTTTAACATGTTCAAGTGACAAGTTTGACTGCATTTAATCACACGACTTCAAGTGATATCTGGTAACCATTTTGGTAATTAGCTAGGCTATTGATTATCTTCTATTCTAGGACACATCAATACCAACAATCAATGAAAATTATTTTGTAATAATCAATGGCTGCTGCTATGAAACAAATGGTTTCAAACTTTTCCAAGCTTGACAAGTTTGAATGGGTGAAGTTAAGAGATGGCAGAAAAAGATGCACTTTTTGCTTTTCAGCATGAGTGTGGTGTATGTGCTCACTACTCATATTCCTGAAGATGGTGAGAATGCTACCATGGAACAAATCAAGAAGAGGGCCAAGTAGAACAATGATGACTATGTTTGTAGATGTTTAATCCTCAATGGTATGTCTGATCCTTTTTTTGATATTTACCAAAATGTTGAATCTTTCAAAAAATTATGGGATTCCTTGGAAGCCAAATATATGGTTGAGGATGCATTAAGTAAGAAGTTATTTGTTAGTAATTTCACCAATTACAAAATGACTTATTCAAGACCAGTTATGGAACAATACAATGAACTTTTTGGTATACTTGGAAGATTTACACAACATAAGATCGAACATGGATGAAGCTATTAAGGTCTCTTGTATCATTGATAAACTTTCTCCTTCTTGAAAAGATTTCAAGCACACCTTGAAACTTCTACAGTAGGAGTTAACTCTTGTTGAGTTGGGCAATCATCTACGCATTGAGGAGTCCCTCAGGGTGCAGGATAGTGACAAACCAAAGTGCAACAATGTTGCTGGTCCTTCAGTTATCAATATGGTGGAGCATGACAACTCCTCCAGGTACAATAAAAACAAGGGTAAAAGTAAGCATCATGATAACACAAAGGATGATCTTAACAAGAAGGCAAAACCTACTTGTTGGAAATGTGGCAAAACTGGTCATATTAAAAAGGATTGCAAAGATATTAATGTTGGTAATAAAGCCAATGGTCCAAGCACAAAGGTTTCAGTGGATGGTTCATCCAACTCACTAAAAGGTCAGAATATGTTTAATAAGTCCTTTTAAGTTTATTATTTTACATATGTATCTTAGGCTTACTTTGTGCAGGATGATGATGTTGCGTGGTGGGTTGACTCAGGAGAAACATTTCATGTGTGTAAAGATGGATCTACTCTTCACATGGGAAATGAGTCAACAGCCTGGGTGCATTGACTTGGTTGTGTAGATCTTAAGTTTAGTTCTAGAAAGATTGGTTCGTTATTTAATGTGTTGCATGTTCCTAATATAAGGAAGAATTTGGTTTTTTTTAGTATTTTGAATAAGTGTGGTTATAAATAAGTGATTGAATCTAATAAATTTGTTCTATCTAAACATGGTGTGTTTATTGGCTTTGGTTATTTGAGTAATCAAATGTTCAGGCTTAATATTGCTAATGATAATATATCTTCAGCCTTTATGTCAACCTCTAAACTGAATGATTTAATCTTATAGCATGCTATACTGGGCCATGTCTACTTTAAGATGATGCAAGATATGTATAAGGATGGGTTAATCCCAACCTTTGACATGGACGCTGTAAAGTGTAAGACTTGCATGCTGACCAAAATTACTAAGAAACCATTTCAAAATGTAAAACGTAAAACTAAAGTTTTGGAGCTGATTCACAATGACTTGTGCGATTTGCATGCTACTCCCTCATTAGGGAATAAGAGATACTTTGTGATATTTATTGATGATGCTTTAAGGTTTTGCTATGTTTATTTATTACATTCAAAGGATGAAGCATTAGATAAATTTAAAGTATTCAAAACTGAAGTTGAATTACAACAAGGGTCTCTGATCAAAAGATTCAGGACTGTTAGGGGAGGTGAGTACATGGATACTTTGTAATTTTAGTCTGTTGGTATTATCCATGAAACGAATGCCCCTTATACTCCACAACATGGTACTTGAAAAGAAAATTAGAGTTTTGAAAGAAATAGTTAATTCTATGTTGTCATACTCAGGACTGAGTCAAGGGTTCTGAGGTGAAGCTATGTTAATAGCTTGCTATTTATTAAATAGGTTTCCTAATAAAAGAAACATGATCACCCCTTATGAACTCTTGACTGAAAGGAAGCCAAACCTAAACTACCTTATGGTTTGGGGTTGTAAGGCAGTTGTAAGACTCCCTGATCCAAAGCTGAAAAATGTAGGTGAAAGAGGCATTGAATGTATCGTTGTTGGATATCTTGAGCATTCCAAGGCTTTTAAGTTATTTGTCATTGAATCAAATGAATCAGTTTCAATTAACTTAATAATTGAATTAAGGGATGCTATCTTTGATGATAATAGATTCTCTTCAGTCCCTAGACCAAATCTTAAGATTCTTAATGGAACTGAAGACATTTGTGGTTCAATGGTCCCTAAAGAGGCCACTGAAGAGTTTGTTTAGCAACCTGAACCTAAGCTTAGAAAAAGCAAAAGGAAAAGGACTCCAAAGAACTTTGGACCTGAATTTCAATTATACTTAATTGAAGGAACAAGTGATGAGGTCTCTGACCAATACTCTTATTGCTTTAATATTGAGGATGACCCTAAAACATTTGATGAAGCAATGAAGTCTCAAGATGTTGCTTTCTGGAAAGAAGCAATTAATGTTGAGATGGATTCTATCATGGGCAACAACACTTGGGTGTTGGCTGATCTACTTCCAGGTTGCAAACCTCTTGGTTGCAAATGGATCATCAAAAGAAAGCTGAAGGTAGATAGAACTATTAAAAAGTTCAAAGCAAGACTAGTCATTAAGCGTGTTACACTATATCTTATCACATGAAAATTATAAAAGAAGAAAGAGAGATGAGTTTAGAGAGAGAAAGAACTAGAGAGAAAACAAAAGAAAAAGGTTGATTACTTAGAAAAGAAAAATGAGAACCAACACCCTTCACCTTGTGTGGTGAAGCGTATTTATAGTACAAAGAGCAAACAAGCCTTGTGGGTTTTCTTATGGGCCTTTAGGGCTGGACCAAACTACGAATAGGCTTTAAGCCCAACAAATAGGCCCAATTAGCTTAAAAGTGATTCTCGTAAACTATGTTTTCCTATACAAGGCTCAGGATTGATAATGATCATTACTTTACTATAAGCACGGCTTACAATCTCCCTCTAAGGGGTGGTCATTCAATTATGGATCCTTCTTGTGATGTCTTTGATATTGGAGCCTTGTGTTCTTGGGAATTCTTTTGAAGATCCTTCTGCATGCTTGTGATCTTGGATCTTGATCTTTGACTTGATATCTTCATCTTAAACTTCATATCTTGATCTTTTTGCCTTGAGATAATCTTGGATCTTTCTCGACTGGAACACTTCTTAACCAACATACCCATCCTTTGACATCACTTGAAGGCTGAGAATCTCCCTCGATATAGACCTTGTGACTTAATCTATTTGAAATCATATACTTGACGTTCTTTGAGGAATTTCTTGACTATCAAAGCTTGCGAAAGTGTATCTTTGAAATTCAGAACCGTTTTCAAGTTTTGTTTGATGTTGTTGGATTTATCCTTGAACTTTAGGAATGAGTATGTGGCCTTGACTGCAGCTCAGCTGCAATACGGTGGAAACGCCATCGACTTACCTACATGTTTAAGTTAATAATAAACAACAAATATGGACGAATATGTCTTTGTCATTTTGTCGAATATGGTTTCAATAACCACGGTTCCCCGTTAATAAATATAAACACTGCCTGTGATGAGGTAAAATTCAAAAGAATCTCCTTGACAGGGTTTTGTAGTTGCACTATCCGTTCTCGTTACCAGAGCATCTCAAAGCAGACAACACGGTAAGAGTGAATATATGAGTTATAATCTCACTGATTGAGCCATCAATATGTGTTCAGTCTTCCCATGCCCAGATGCCCTTTTGAGGCTGCCACAATGGACATGAGATTGAAAAACTTGTTTGAAAATCAGTCGACATGTTAATGAATAAATATTTTTAAACATATTGAAAGTTTTATGTTTTCAAAAAGCATCTGTCAATTCTCATTAATACACACAGATTATATTTGCGTTTGTGTTGGACTCTTGTACAACTTGTGTTCTAGATGATGAACAACAAGTGTATATGGAATTGTGTCCTAATGAGATTTATTGACTGATCTCGTTGGCTCTAGACTCTATAAGTGCACTTTTGTTATTTGGTGATCAGAGGCTGGAGCGGACTGCCACCTTTTCAATATCAACGATCTCGGAATGGGAAAGTCGATCAAAGCGTGTTGTACTTCGTGAGAAATGAAACAAACTTCTTTTGAGAGAAGCCTGAGTAGCTGGGATGGGTTATGCATTGCATCACTCGGTTCATGATGACTTGTCTTCAATACCAAAATCCTCATTGTGATTACCGATAGATTATGCATTGACTCGGTTTCTACCTAAACTTTTATGGAGGGTTTCTTTCTTTACACCCTTTATCTTTACAATTCTTTTCATTCTTCAACCCCTTTAATGTTATTCCAAGCGTCCTCATTATCACCATGTTGGGTTTGTTCATGCGATAACTCTTGCCTTGGATAACATTTTTCCCAATCTCACGTTACTCCTTTTTTTAATCATACATAAGGACTTCTATTCTATCTATTGGAGTGTCTTTGGGTAGATCCCTCCGAATCTAGCTGGATCTTAGAATAAAATACCTATTCTTAACCGCCTTATAACACCGTAATAAACAATAGTTGGTCGGTCTTTGGGTATTGCCATGAAGATCCACAAAACCATTTGATAAAATCAATCAACGTGTTTGAGAAATCATTTAAACACATTAAAGTTTTCTATATAACTAAAAATCTCCCCCTACACATATGCACCATATTATGAAAGATTTTTGCACATACAAAGTTTGGGAACGCACTTATATTCAAGAGATCTTATCCTTTATTAAGCCGTATAGATCACATTTTAATCACTATTCTTCCCCTCAAAAATTGCATATTTGTTGACAATTTTTGACAAATTAGTGAATTAAAAACAAGATAATGTCCGGAATTCACATGAGTCTTAACTAAGTCTGGAGAGAACAGGAGTGCAACCAGAATGAACTAATTAGTATACTCTCCATCAATAATAAAATATAGTGAAACTTTCAAGTGGGAGTTTGTTGAGCACACAATTTTGAAGGAATTTGAAAATTTTCTTTTTGAAAATATCTTAAAAAATTGTGCTCAACAGAAATATGTCAGATTTATCTTATTAATTATCATTTCCTTAGTGCTTTTCTTGAGCATTCAAATTTTTGAATGCTTATATGACATTGCTCAAGACCGAGAAAATATGAACTTCTTGTTGTTGAGGATAAATGTACATAAATGAACGTTTTCCTTTCTTTGGGGTCCGAGTCCTAAACAGACATTTACTTAGAAGTCGTTGATGCACATGAGCGGAGGGCTCCCGCACTAGAAGTTTTACAACTCTCTAGGCAGTGTACCTAATCGTTGCAGTGTAGTATAGGCAAGGCTCGGGGGTTGTTATCGTTCTCTAGGGGATAGCACTGTGAAGGCCGGATCGAATGTTTACTAAGGTCTAAGGGTTGAAGGAAGATTCTTTTTACGTTTTTATATTTTATGAAAGCAAGTAAATCTTGGGTTTGAAGGTTGGTTTGTTTTAGTCTAATTAACTACTAATGCTAATCTAATGGCAAGAACAATTATACAACGAAGCGTATTTACTTAGGATGCACTCCTCCTTGCTAGCTATCCAATTCTACCTATTGTTTTGTCACACATGTGATGATCTGTCTAGGTATTTCCTAAAGTATGGACAAATTACATGAAAATGCCACCTACGTAATAAGCTCCCAGAGCAACGCACTGGCGAGGTAGTATGAAGACTATTATCAGGCCCCTAGGATTCCTATTGAATGCATGTAAAATAACCTAAGAGGGATCAACCAGAATAAGGGTAAGGTAGTATGAAGACTTTTACCACTGGTATCCTTTCTACACAATCACGTTTCCCTAGACATATCAACAGCGATACAGATAAAAGTTGGTTTTCTAGAGCCTAACATGCACATTCATCACAAGAATAATAAGAAACAAGAATAATAAGAAACAAGAATTATAAACTATAATCAATTAGACTCATTGAATCTGTCACAAACAACAAGATCCAATCAATTAATGACAAGGTTCATGCATACCCAAATAAACACTAGATAAATTAGCCAAGCATACTTAAGCAATATAAATCATAATCAACAAAAGGAATTGAAGACATGAATTAAGATAGATATGATAATCAAACCATTACAAGATATTTATGGCATGAATTAAGTCTTCTAAGTTGCTGGAAAAACACCTACCTAAACCCTTTAGTCATCCTTAGGGTTTGGGGCTTCATAAAAATAAAGTTATGAGGTTGTATTTATAGGCAGAAATTAGGTCAGACCATCACGACGCCTTCGCCAAAGCCACGACGCCATCATGACGTCAGTTCTCGCGTGAGTTGTATATTTTCTTGCTGCGAACGCGTGGGCAGTTGAATCGTCGAAATCCGAGTTCGTATGAAGAAGTTATGATCAAAACAATATCTGGTACTTCGCGCGCTCGTTGAATTATCAGCTTTATCTAGAACCTTCTAGGGTTGATGTGAGTCGGTTATGTTATGAAGTCGTTGCCAAATCTCTGACGCCGTCACTGGATATGTCACGACGGTGTCGCTTTATGCTTGTGACGCCGTCTTCAGGATCTGTAAACAATACTTCTTCGTGGATTTGGTGTAGGTCCGTAATCTTGTCCGTTTCTTCTCCAAATGAGCCCAAGTCACGTGTAATCCATCAAACGAAAAGGGGTGTATAATGTAATAATAATTAATATTTTATATTTATAGAGTGTGAGGTTTTTATTTTTCAGAACCAAATGAATGTACAAAACTGTGAGAACTAATCTGGACCCTTTATAATTTGATCAACGGATAAAATGATGTGTGGCATTATTGTAATTAAACTAAAAATTCGTTATAATTATTTAAAAGGTGGAAGGGCACTAATGTAATTTACGTATTTGCATAAACCGCCCCTAATAATTAGGATCATATTTTTAATTCATTTAGTAAAAAAAAATACTTCTCTCTCAATTAGGGTTACCGCCCAATTCTTTCTTGTCACCAGCCACCACTAAATTGAGGTTCATATTATTCGTTCATAGATACAAAATCATGAAACAAAAGATGCCACTGATGTAGTAAATAATGATGATGGTTTGTTGTTTTTATTTAATTATAATAATAAACATCACCAAAAGACGTCACTGGAGTTTGGCATCACCAAATTGACGTCACTTGTCAAGGTGGTTGTTTTGTTTAATTCTGCTAGTTGTTATTATGTGATACAATTTGTATGAATTAATTAATTGCATTTTTATTGTGTAGAGTATAATGATGATAAGTTTAAGATGACGTGTGGCTCGATTCTGACATTAAAACAAGTTCTTGTTGTTCCTGTGTAAGTTTTTTTTAATTTATAAATTATGTTAGTATCTGTTATTAGTTATCTGAATTTAATGAAATGGTGATCGTTTTCGGTTTTCGTTTACGTATGCGAGCATGATCTTTTTCATAGATAAGATTTGTGGTAATATTGTTTTTGAACCTGATTTATTGATACACGACGCTGGCTGTGATCGTGGTTCGCATTTTGGGTTTATCATTTTCTTTAATTCCTTTGACACCTTTTAATTATTCATAACCCGTCATTATCATCATTTGAAAGTCCACAAATGTGAAACGTTGATATCCATAGAGGATCCTATTGTTACGAAAGAACTCAATAGTCTGAATGAAGAATTACTATATCTGAAAAGGTAAGCCTTTTCTTTGTAATCACTTATTTTAAAATTTTATGATCTTATAATTCGTGGTTTAAACTTTTGTTGTTCATAAATGAGTTCTTACCAAAGAAAATGTTTGAACAACAGTTCTGATTGTGCACAAAAGAAAAAATATTGTAGTTCGCTTTGTAGTTTGATAAAATAGTGGTTGACGTAAGCTGTCATATTGATATCAATCATAATGACAAAGCCACATTTTGTGGATAATATGAAGAAAAATTGGCAAGAATGAGAGAAATAAAATAAATAGCCAAAAGTATCTTTTTATGGCCTTGTTATAAATTATAGTTAATTAATTTATGATGTGCATATAATGAACTGATGGTTGGACTTTAAAATTAAAAAAGATCATACTCAAGTCAAGCTAGGCGATGTACACGACTATGATTCAAAGGCAAGTTTTGATGTAATTTACTTAATATTGTTGTCTGTCTTGTATTAGTATAAAAAATGTTGTGGATTATAAATTGTTGGTGTTAGTGTAAGTTATAATTAATGTTGTGTGACGAACCTATTTTTTTGTTTGAATTGATTTTTGCCTCTTCTAGTATGGATGTAGTATTTTTTTTATATTTGTATTTTTCCGTTCACATTTTAGATAGTTGTCCATTAATAAGAATGATTAACTTACAGAATGTATAAAGGTTCATTCTTGATAGATCGATCTATGCTTATTTTATGAGATTTTTACAAAAGTAATAGTGGAAATCGGTATGCATATGTATTATATGTTAGTTATCAAAGAATAGGTTGTTATTATTTGCGTAGATATGTTATATGATGGTGGTATTTAAAAAGAATAGTTTATGAGTAATCGTGCATATGTGTAATGCTTGTTTATTTACCAAGAATAGCTTATGAGTAAGTGTACATATGTGTTCTGTTAGATTATGCATATATGTGACATTACTTGTAAAATTGTTATGATTAAATTCATTTGCAATATTTGATGTAGGAAATGATTCTGCATATGTGTTTTGTTAGTTGTTATGATTAAATAATCTGTTTATTAATTGTTTGTTGTTGCAAGTACAAATATGATGAGCAATATGAAGAGTGTACATGTGTTTTGTACATACTATCTGGCGAGAAGATAATTATGATAAAGAAGTAAAGAGTAAAAACACATGTGCATACAACAGATATAAGTGCACATAAACAAACTTGAGTATGTATATATAAGGGCATATAGATAAACTCAAATGCACATATACGTACAAAGAAATCGAGTGTCTCTAATGAGGGAAAATACATATGCATATACGGCAACACCAATTTTTGTTTTGTTAAAGATTAGTAGACCCGTCTTAACTTACATTTATTATTTACTTTAAAAAAATTTCTTTGAATTGTACATCATTTGATTTCAATTTTGTGTGTAATGATTTTGTTTTGAAATGTATTGTACATGTAAAATATTTTTGTTTGTCATTCGATGAACTTCTATAGATATTTGTGATCAAAATACATTAAAAGTTTAAGCATTTAACACAAAAAACATATGTAAAATAAAATTACATTATTTGAAAAAAACACATGTGCACGTGCTGAAAAAAAAAATTAAAAAATAATAAAAAAATTAATTCCTAAAATTTAGGATCTAGAAAAATGTTTTTAATAAAAAAATCAAAAAGAAAATAATAATTGTAGTTTTACCATTATACCCTTTTGATTTAAATAATAAAGATTAATATTTAAAAAATTTTGATTGGTTAATGCTGGTTCTCGCAAGTTCTGTTACATTATTTGGTTCTGAAAAAGAAATTCACCATATTTACACACATATATATATAAATTTATATATATTTATTACTATATATATTATAACTATATATATATATCTAATATTATATATATATATATATATATATATATATTCAAAATATTTACAAAACGCACCCTCACGTTTGCGCACCCTCAAGTTTGCTAAAAGTTACAAAACCGGCCGTAAACTATTACCTATTTACGACTTTTTTATATAATAAACTTTATTTATCAAATATAAAATGCATATTTATCGATTCATTCCGAAATTTTTTTTACCGAAAAGAGCGTCGAATTGGGAACAAAATGAGTCTAATATTGCAATGCTTCTGACATTCGCATGATTTTATAAAAAAATGTTGAAGTTTAATATATATATTTAAAATATTTACGGAAATAGTCTTTGAGATTATCGGTTCGTTAAAAGGTGAGTCCCAACGACTGACAAATAATAATTGACGTCATCGATCCGTTGTGAAAATAGTCCCGCACGCTCCGCGACAGCGCGCGATTACGAACCTCGTTATTATTATCATTCGATCAACCCTATACTATACTCGATAACTATATGTCATAACTATCGAATAACTATAATAAGATAAAATCCTTGAGAGCGTTTCATTTTGCTAAGGCCGGATGGAGTGGGTGACGAACTCACCGTTCGTTTCACCACTCACCTTTCAAATACTACGCCAAAGGTATAAAGTCGCGCGCGACTTGGTGTTTGTAAGGTGAGTGGCTCATCTTTGTGACTTACACAATGGTGGACCACTTTTTTTTATATCCCTTATATTTAGAAAAAAGTTTTTTTTAATCTTTATTTTTTACCTATAAATACTTACTATTTTACTTATTTTTATACACAACTCTTTCATTTTTAAACAAAACTCTCACATTCAGTATTGTATTTTTATTGGCGTGTTCGGTTCCACACACCTATGATGAAATCAAAGCTATGGTTGAGAAACAAATTGTGGAGGATAAAGCTCCTCAGCAAGTTATTATGAACTTAGCCGTCGAATATGATAATGCATGCGGAGCTAAAGATGATCTACGGAAAGCATACAAGGAATGCAACGACATTCCACAAGAGATTAGCGCTTTGATTGACACTTTTTTGAAAGAAGACTCTGATAAAGATTACGAGATGCATAATTCTTTAGTAAAATTGTTTGGCTGCAACAAATTTAGTTTTAAATTTCATATTGTTTTTTAAAATTCCGTATTGTATTTTTAATTTAATATATGTTTTTATTAATTTTGTCTGTTTACGTTTACGTTTTTAATTTATGAATGAAAGTATTTAAATAAAAAAATGATGTGTAAGGTGAGTTTGGTATGAAAGGCGAGTGTTATTACGGTTGAAAGGTAAGTGATAAAGTTGAAGAGAGAAAACTGACGTGGCAATAAGGTGTAAAGTGAGTGAGGGGCTATCTACTCCATCCGGCCTAATAGAAAGTTAACCAATTGATATAACGTATATATATCTTTTTTGATAACGTATATATTTAGTTAACTCAGCATGATTAGTTAAAATATATCTGGATACAACTAAAAAAGGTAATGATATCCCAACGACTTTTTAACTATTTTGCGTTTGACTTTAACAAGTTACTCACTCGGTTTTTTCGGTCACACACTCACACCACCCGTATAATTTTTTAATTTTTTTTAGCAAGACCACCCCATATAACTAAAAAGCAAAACGTTTGTTATAAACACATGTGTGCACATATATTTGACCTTTGAATTTATTTAAAACAAACCTTAAATCTAATGTTAGGTATCAAAAGCGTGTAAGATTGCATTCAAATCTGCAGCTGTACTTCACTCAATAATTCAACCAAATTCAGTTACAAGTTTTTTTCAACGACCGTTTTATCAATAAATTAATATTTCATTTAATTATTTTAATTTTTCAAATATCTATATTTCGTTGATAAGCAACGAACACTTTAAACCAAGCTGATTCATATAGTTTGTAATTTAACCTTTGTTCTTCTAATTAAATCCTCTCCATTATCATAATGTTACAAATAAACCAATTTAAGAACTCTGTGTCTCAACTAATGATATTTAGACTAATTGTAATAAGGGGAAGAAAACGCGCCTTCGACTTCTTATCACGCATCAATCCTTGTTGTCTTCACCCTCGCAAGAAGCGTCGTAGGTGCCACTTGAGAAGAAGTTGATCATTAAGTGATGATGTATTGTGTTATTACATTATATTAAAGATTGTTGAAATTTTTTAAAATTCATGAACTTTACCGATAAAGTTCTCTCATAAACATAACAGAGACTCGATTTACTTTATTACCATGAGAGAACTTTATCAATAAAGTTAATACGAAGATAGGATCCTAATCGTTATATTAATGATGATGTTGGTCGCATAGAGGGAAGTGGTGATTATTGTTATCACAAGTAGCTAAACACCAAAAATCAAGTATCTAATCCATTACTTTATGCTTTCGTATGTTGGGCACATTTCATGTAATTAACCAAAACCAACAGCTCGATTTACATTTTTTCATATCTTCAGATCATCATCACCTTCTTCTTATGTTGATCCTTACCATACCATCAACAAATTTAATTTAATTTTATCCATAAACAAAAAATAAAAAAACTAAACCCACAACCCTATTTCCCACAGCCGCCAACCCTAAACCCATCACCACTAATATAATTCCTCACTTCCATCCTAATCATCTCTTGCATCACCGCCAAAAACTCCGCATCAAAAGCTGGCGGCGCCGCCACAGCGGCCGGAGGCGCCGACACCGACGACGCCTCACTCGACTCCGCTCCAGGAAGCGACAAAGTCAACAAAGTGGGAGGGTCGTCAACTACGGCGGCGTCTGTCTTAGCCGCCGCCACGTGCGAACTAGAATTAGTTCGCACACTGGAGTCGCTAACATCAGACCCAGAGGGACTCCCGGGGTTAAAAGAAAAACCCGAAAAGGGTAAACCTGTCCCATCACTAACGGATCTTTTTAACAATGGTTGTTGTATAGCAAAGTCATTAAACTCTTGATTAGTCATTGAGCAACATTTTCTTTTTAAAGTTGAGTTCCAATGGTTTTTTATAGCGTTATCTGTTCGGCCCGATAACAGACGGGCTATAGTAGCCCATTTGTTACCGAACCGTGCGTGGGCCCGGAGGATAGTTTCATCTTCCTCCGGGGTAAACGCACGGTGTTCGACTTGTGGTGAACAATGGTTGCACCACTTAAACGACACGATTTTCGGATCTTCCTGGGGATTGTTTGCTACAAGTTGACCAGTTCGGCAATGTTGTTCTCAACTAGTTGTTGGAGCATTTGGTCTTCTTCGGGGCTCCATGGACCTTTGATACGATCCATTTTTTGTTTTTTTTGTTTTGTTTGGTTTTTTTTGAAGAGGATAGTGGAGTTAAATATGTGGTATATATAGAGGTAGTGACTGTGAGGAAATGAAAGGTGACAGCCTGTGAGATTAATAAAGGGGTTAGTGTTTGGGATCCAGCTGGATAACGAACACGCGTCATATTTTGTCTTGTGCCCGTTTACACATATGGAGTAGTATTTTAGTCTTTATAATCGTGAGAATCTTATTCTGGTTTTTTTAAATCTAAATCGTTATCAACTTGTTCCAAAGTTAATACTTTCTTAACTTCATTTCGAATCAGATAAGTCGTTTATGTTGATTGAATTATGTAAGGAAATTCAAGGTCTATGTATGACAAGTTAGATAATACTACCGTACAAATGTAAATGTAGGGGGTGTTTGGCGTGAAACATTTAGGAGGGTTGAGCATATCGGACCGTCGACCGGACCGGACCGGACCGAAGGTATTTCGGTCCGGTCCGCGGTCCGGTGTTTTGGACCAATTCGGTCCTCGGTCCGGTCCGGTCCAACCAAAAACCCGAAGATTAAGCCGTGTAGGACCGGATCGGACCGAAGACCGACCCGGACCAGACCGTACCATTTCGGTCCAGTCCTCGGTCCGGCATTTTGGGTACTTTCGGTCTCGGTCCAAGGTCGGTTCGGTCCGGTCCTTGGACCGTGCTCACCCCTAGTGAGCATAAGTGTTGTGATTTTTAATGTTCATTTGACGATTTTTTCAAAAAGCTTATATTTAAACACTTCATGAAATAGCATTTAAGAGCATTGATCTTTTAAGAGTTGTTTTACATACTATGATTACACCTAAAGCTGTGTTGCCAAGCATTTTTATGGAAAAACAATGATACTGCTCATAGTTACTGCTTACAGCTATTGCTTAGGCTACTGCTACTTTTGCCAAATATACCTTTAAGGGGTGTTGGTTTTGGCTTATATGTGGGCTTATGAGCTTATTTGATTTTGGCTTATATTTCATAAGCCCCAATTTTCTAGCTTATTTTAAGACTTATGGGCTTATATAAGTTTATCATATCGTAATAAACTTGTATAAGCCCTCAAACTAAGCCGGAAAATTGGAACATATGAAATATAAGCCGAAATCAAACCTACATAAAAACCGTAACAAACACTCCATTAATAACAAATTATGGATTTGGTAACAAAAGTGTATTATAGAGACGGTATAGCACAAACTAAGTTGTTAAAAAGACTAGCAAAAAAGCAGAAACAAAACAATTGAAGAGAATCCATGATACATATTAAGAGCGTTGGGTATAGTGTGGCACCGTAGGCTCGTGTTATAAGAAGACCGTAGGCCTCGTAGTTATAAGAAAAGTTAGCTGTGTTCTGTTGTTACAAAAAAAAAACCACGAAAAAAAAAAAAAAAGAAAAAAAAAAAAAAAAAAAAAAAAAAAAAGAAAAAAAAAAAAAACAAGAAAAAAAAAAAAAAAAAAAAAAACAAACCCCCCCCCCCCCCCACCCCCCCACCCCCCCCCCCCCCCCCCCCCCCCCCCTCTCTAATCTAAAGTGACATCATGTGTAAAAGTAGTGTTATTAGTTTACACATAGCCTATTAAAATATAAATGTAAACAAAAAAATCAAAAAATCTCACCGTGTGGGCTAACGGTGATAGCGCAAGGCACTAACAACTAAAACTCGGTACTAGGATGGCGCCATATTTTTGGTTTTTTTCTCCTTTGGCGAATGATTATTTGTTTTTAATTATATACTCATAAAATTTCCATTAATAAAATAATCACATCATGATTCATATCGTCAAAATGGTTTTATTTTCTAATGAGGCCGTATTTCCTTACCGGCGAAAGCTTATGACACACACGCACGCACACGCGCACGCGCCTGTGCACGCCCCTGCACACACACACCCCCACGCACCCACACACCCACGCGCGCGCGCACACACACACACACACACACATATATATATATATACTAGTAACATAACCCGCTTGACGGGCGGGTTCCGTTCATAAAACTTTTTTTGAGACAATGTTTTTCGTTCAGTTCTATTGGTTGTCGTGTTTGTGTAAACATAGAACTTTCATTCCTCTTTTTTGTTTGATTCTTGACAGTGTAACAGATAGCTGTCCAGCAAATGTGCCAATGCATTTAAATTAAGTTTACCGTCAAAACGGGTTCACCTATTGTATTAGAGAAAATGTAGATTAAAATATATAACTGAGGTAAAGAATGTTGTATTATATCATTACCCTTTTGCTGCCCATGTGCATTAGGAAATAAAAATCAATGTGTTAATCTAAATAATTATCAGACAATTCGAAAGATTAGTCATACCTCATAATGAATGTTATTAGGGTTTTGAGTGAAAAAAAATACCTGTAGAACGAAACAACCAAATACAATGACCAAACAACATATTTTATTCGAAAGATTAGTCATACCTCATAAATATTATCAGAAGATTAGCATGCAACCTTTTACATGTGCATAGTCATACATCATAATGAATGTTATTAGGGTTTTGAGAAAACAAGATAACGTGTAAAACGAAACAACCAAATACATTCACCAAGCAACAGATTATATTCAAAAGATTAATCATACCTCATGGATATTGTCAGAAGATTAGCATACAACCCTTTACATGTGCGTTGCCATTTCAACGCCACCTTCATATGGTGTCAACAAATAATCAGGTAATATCATTTAAATTGGAAGCCTAATCACTAACATCACAATATATACAAACCAATATGCGAAGCTTAATAATGGTTTTTGTGGTTAAACAAAAACAACACAACTGATTAATACAAGTTACAAGTTAATAATAAAAAACGAAATGCACAAGTAGGATTCACATGTAAACTCTTTTAGTTTGATGTCCAAAAAATGCACTTTTTGAATAACTGTTACACGAGATCACTTCATAATACAAACGTGGTTGTGATGCTCTTACAATATTATATTATCACGAAAATTATGGAGGTAGAATCAAAAACTTTGACGATAATATTTTATAAACCGACCAAACTAATGGGTTTTTTTAGTTTTTGTACTCTTTTAAATATAGATTATTAAGTTGTATGTTTATAACTTCATTCCGCTTATTAATTAGGGAGTATATCTTAATATATTTTTTAAAACCAAAAGATATCAACATGATGAATATCAAATTTAATTATGGAGTATATCTTGAAATATATAACTTAAAATCAAAAGATATTTCGAAATTTAATCCTATATGTGTGTGTTATGTCATCGTTGCGTGGCGTTGAGGTGGCATCCAATCACTAATTCATATTTACACACTC
Source organism: Tanacetum coccineum (assembly GCA_026074375.1). Taxonomy (NCBI): domain Eukaryota; kingdom Viridiplantae; phylum Streptophyta; class Magnoliopsida; order Asterales; family Asteraceae; genus Tanacetum; species Tanacetum coccineum. Next base: position 26,922 of record BQNB010080615.1, read on the forward strand.
ATAGTTAGCCTCATATATATGTTACTAGTAACATAACCCGCCCGACGGGCGGGTTCGATTCATAAATCTTTTTTTGAGACAATGTTTGTCGTTCAGGTCTAATGGTTGTCGTGCTTGTGTAAACATAGAATCTCCGTTCCTCTTTTTCGTTTGTTTCTTTACAGTGTGAAATATAGCTATCCGTGTAAGAATACCGTCTTTATTAATCTACTTTGACATTGCAACTTAATAGGACTTCCATGAATTTTTATACTTTCGTTGTGGTCTTCTGTCGAGTTTTATTCTGCCTCTGCAGTATTTAGACCTCTGCACCTGCATCCTTCTGCTCGGTTTTTCTATTGCCATCAACTTTGGTTCATGCAACTTAGCCAATATGCGACTTTTTAAACATGTAAATCTGTTAAGAACACAAAATACAAAAAGAAAATAAAATTTACCATTCTACTCGGATTATTGATGATAATCAAGTATGGCCGAATAAAAAAAACACCGTACCTGATCATGAAGATTGAAGAGAATAACGGTTGGAGGTTTTGGCAAAAAGAAAAAGTTCTTTTCTATACAACACCCCATCTTCAACATTAACACTTCTTGTTTTGTCAGTTGTGACACCCTTGCATGTTGATCTTTTCTCGTGGGCAACGAACTGGTTCCTTGCTAACCGAGCTCAAGCCTAGATGATAAAAACTTGTTAAGCTATAAAGTCAAGCTCAAGCTTACCTTATAATTTTTTAGCCAAGCTTAAACCCTGTCAAGCTCGAGATCGGCTTGACTCGATTACACCCTTATCCCCAAGTCGAAGTTCAGAAACATGATAATGAGTTCAAAAACATGTAAGTTTGTATCTTTTTGCTGAATGAAATCCTATAATTCCGAGCTGGGGTCATTACTTGCTAGTATATTTATTAGTTGAATATTAAGAACTTATAGGTGGTTATAAAAGATGATTTTGTTATGTCTCACATAGTAGCATGACTAAATACAGGGCACAGATTGAGCAGGTCAAATATTATGTCAAATAAAAGAAACATCATACCTCATCATGAAGAATAAGGGTTGGAGGTTTTGGCAAAAAGAAATAGGTCTTTTCTAACAGATACAACACGTCATCTTCAACATTATCACTTCTTGTTTTGTCTTGTGACTCCCTTGCCTGTTGATTTTCTCCTGTGGACAACGAACTAGATCCTTGCCAAAGTAAAGAATTAGAGAATCCACATTTTTCTCTATAAAATAGTCTGCATTTGAGTCTTCGATTACAAATGTAAAATCCAAGTAGTTTTAACTGTAACAGAGTGATTACAGTTAGTATGAAAAGTAATCGGTTAGTATTAGCCACAACAACAATAGCTTCTTCAACATCTTAGCACCGGCGCTCACAAGAGCCGTCGATAACTTTTCTGAGAGTGACTCTTAAAACCGTTACATTATGTGTTTGTAAATTCAGAAGACCTGATTAGCTTTTCTTTGAGACTCACAAGAGTTGCTTAACCAAATTTTCAATAAAAGCATTCTATCGATATAAATTACATATAGTATGCAGATTACCTGTTTAAGACCAATATTCCTACATCTTAGTGCAACAATGCAGCATAACAGAATCCATATTTCAACCACTTATAGAGTATTAGACAATAGCAAACATACAATGAAGATGTTCTGGTACAAAAACATCTACCAAATCGAATAGTCAAAAAGTATTGTTTTTCTACATTTTCACATTGCAATGACCAGTTGAAACCATTTATAGAAGAATCACAATAAGCTTGAGCTATACAGAGATAAGTGGTTGGAATTTAGTATTACTATACCAAACCAACTGGGCTAGCTCAGTTGGCCACCAATAGTATAGTTGGGTATGTGAGTTTCCCACCAACCTAAAGGTTGCGGGTTCAAGCCTCACTAGAGGCATGTGTGAAATATATTGTGAGACAGGTTTGAAAGAAAAAAAATTGTCGTTCTAAAAAAAGTATTACTATACCAAGTGTCAGTAGCACCAAAGATTACATTATATCTTGTGATTTGTTCTAATAAGTTGAGTTGATTCCCTAAGTTGGGATTAAAATATTTTTTGCACACACATTTTTAGCAAACAATGGCACATCAGTTGTTGAGATAAAAAGAGACCTGCGAACTATGCAACAGGAAGACCCTATATTGCCACAATTAGAAAGATTTTCAATCACAAAGTTAATCATAATATAATATCCATTAACAGCTAGACAAACAACATGCCTGAGGAAAAAGATTCAAGGGATTTGCATTTGGTTCACTTGGAGGAGCTGCCGCTGGTTGTGTATCTTGTGGAGCCTGGAGCGGGGGGTTTACAGCTGGCACCAGTGGAACTCCCGCTACTGGAGGAACTTCCCCTGCTTTAGGAATGCTCTAATATAGCATAAGAAAAAATAAACGATTACACTCTATTTTACAGGAATAAAACGAAGGTAATGCCTGCAATAGCAACATACTTCTTTGTTTGTCTAGCTTAGTCATTATACCTTTTTTTGTATACCTGAGCCATTAAAAGATTGGTTTTGTGTCACATTTAGGTCATTTTGTAACCTGTACTTTTAACCTTTTTGTATAAGAAATAAACAATATAAATAAATCTGACTCTGTAATTAAATAACACGGGTTGCCTCCCGAGAAGTGCTTGTTAACGGCTCATATGTATGAGAAACCATTCAATAACTAAGGGTGTGTTTGTTTTTCCCAAAAACATCTGAAACACGTCTGACTCTGACCCGTCAGACGCGGTCAGACATTTCTGTTGTTTGTTTTTTTTTCCGACTGTCAGATGCGGGTAGATGGTAGACATCTTACTCGATCAGACTTGGTGATCGGGTCTGACTCCATCTTAACCTTGTAAAATTAAAGTCATTTTCCACCTCCAAACCCTTTGAACTCACAACACCCTTCGGCCTTCAACTTTATCAAGATCTAAAGCCGAAAACAACTAA
>BQNB010080616.1:0-21015 GCA_026074375.1 Tanacetum coccineum
TGGTAGACTTACACTTCTAAAATCTGTGTTAGGAGCAATCCCAATTTATCATATGTCGATTTTTAAAGCTCCTATGAAGGTCCTTCAGAATATGGAAGCTATTAGGGCTAGATTTTTTAATCGGGCGGATTTAAATACGAGGAAAGCGTGTTGGGTTAGCTGGAAAAGAGTTTTGAATTCGAAGGATAGGGGAGGCCTCGGAGTGTCTAGCATGTTTGCTATAAATAGGGCTCTTTTGTTTATATGGGTTTGGCGCTTTATAACTCATAAGAACTCGATATGGGTCAGAGTTATTAAAGCTCTTCATGGTAGTCATGGCAGAATAGGTTCTATTACCAATAATTCGTACCCATCTGTTTGGCTTTCTATTCTACAGGAAGTGGAGGTGCTAAAAAGTAAAGGTATAGAGCTCCTGAGCTTTGTTACTCCGGTTTTGGGAAATGGTAAGTCCACTTCTTTCTGGGACGTCGCGTGGTGTGGTGACGTGGCTCTAAAAACCTTAGCTCCGAGAATCTATGATCTTGAATCTAGGAAAGATATTGTGGTCGCATCGAAATTAGCTCATAATGATTTGGAAAAGTCCCTTAGACGAAGACCGAGAGGTGGGTGTGAACAATCGCAAATGGAGATGTTGAAATCCATGTTGGAAGGTGTTTGAAGGTGTTTCTCTCAATAATTCAAATGACAGATGGTCGTGGAGTCTAGATGGCACAGTTGACTTTTCTGTATCTTCGGTTAGAAGACATATAGATGATCGTGTCCTTCCTTCAGGTAATAAGAAGACGAGATGGATTAAGGAGGTTCCCATCAAGATTAATATACATGCGTGGAAAGTAAGTATCGACGGCTTGCCTACCAGGTTTAATCTTTCTCGGAGAGGTGTGGAGATTGATTCTATTATGTGCCCCTTGTGTGACGGTCATGCGGAATCCTCCGGCCATCTTTTCTTTTCTTGCAAAAATTTTTGTGATACTATGCATCAGGTGTCTAGATGGTGGGAACTGGATTTCAGGGAGCTACACTCGTATGATGAATGGTTGGATTGGATGCTCTCTATTCGTCTATCATCAAAGCTCAAAAAGGTTTTCGAAGGTTTATGCTATATTGTGTGGTGGCTAATATGGATTTCACAAAACAAGAAGGTGTTCGGGCTTGAGAAGTCTTCGTACGATAGTATTTTTGATGAAACCGTTTATCGTTCGTTTTATTGGATTCGTTCTAGAAGCAAAGTTAGATTTAGTTGGATTGATTGGCTTAAAAATCCAAGTCACATTATGATGTAATTGTCTAGCGTCTTGCTAGTTTTTTTTAATAAAACCGCCGTTCAAAAAAAAACCCCGAGTAAGATAACATGAAATTAACCACTTTCTTAAGGGCTTTATTTTTCCTTTCAGCCACACCATTTCTTAGTGGTGTGTAAGGAGCTGTAGTTTCATGAATGATTCCTACAGATTGGAAAAATACAAAATCATAATTTTCACCACCTCTATCTGTGCGTAAGGTTTTAATTAATTCATTTTGTTGCAATTCAAATTCTGTTTTATAAGCATCTACCAAGGGTAAGGTTGATGTGCATACGAGACTAATGAGGAACTATAAAGACATACCATCATGGTGGTTTTATGTGCTACTTACCGTGACACTTATGCTCAGCCTCGCACTCACTCTATTCTTGAAGGATCAAATACAAATGCCATTTTGGGGACTAATATTTGCAACGGCTCTTGCTTTCGGTTTCACCCTTCCAGTCAGCATCATCACCGCAACGACAAACCAGGTAAAATTACCTTTACTTTAGTCACATCCAAAGTCAAACTATGACTTTAGAACCTCAAATTCTATGTTGTTTTTTTGTTCTTTGACCGCATTCTATTTATTGTGTAAATGTTGTTTATAAACCTCATGTCAAGAACAAGTTTTCTCTAAAGATATAAAACAAATATATTTGAATTTTGAAAGTCAACTTATGAATTTATTTTTGACATACACAGACACCGGGTTTAAATATCGTAACGGAGTATGCGATGGGGTTAACCTACCCTGGAAAACCCATAGCCAATGTGTGCTTTATGTGATTTCAAGCTAGGTCATTACATGAAGATTCCACCAAGATCTATGTTCTTGGTCCAGGTACACATGCTCTCCATTTTTGCATACGGGCTGGCTCTGAGTGGGTCATCTTGACTTCGAATCAAAATCAGCATGAATGATTATCACTATTTTGATCTTGAATCTGTAAAGAAGCTAAACTTCTTTTGTCGGATTTACAATGTGAGTATAGTTTCTTTTCCCATTCAAAATCAGAATGAAATATTTTAGTTGGCCGTTTGCTACTTTATTTTAAGGTGTTTATCTGCAATCGAATAAAAGCATGTACCAATCTGCATGTTTCTAAGCATATATGCAAAATTCAGTCTGATTTTAAACAGTTTACTAAGTTGATTAGCACTTAAATGAACAACTCAAGCACCTCCTAGATAAAGTATATGCATGTGCTTAACCTGTCTAATGTCGTTTTGCAGGTTCTTGGACAATAATAGCTGGAACAGTTAACTTAGGCGTCGCATGGTACCTCCTAAGCAATATAGACGGGATATGTCATCCAGATCCCAAGTCCAATAGCCCATGGACATGTTCAAATGACACTGTATTCTTTGATGCATCTGTCATTTAGGGCTTAGTCAGGCCAAAGAGGATCTTCGATCCTCTAGGAAACTATGGAGCTCTAAATTGGTTCTTCCTAGGTGGGATAATGGGTCCTGTTGTGGTATGGTTATGTCACAAGGCATTCCCAACAGTATCATGGATTCCTCTTATTAATCTCTCAGTACTCCTTGGTGCTACCGCCTATATGCCGCCAGCAGCTGCAGTGAATTACAATTCATGGATATTGGTCGGAACTATTTTCAACTTTTTTGTGTTTAGGTATCGGAAAATGTGGTGGAAAAGGTACAATTATATCCTTTCAGTTGCACTTGATGCAGGAGTTGCATTTATGGCGGTTTTATTGTATTTTACGACGGGGTTGGAGGATATAAGTGTGCATTGGTGGGGTACGGGTAACCCGCAACATTGTGATCTTGCCACATGCCCGACAGCAAAGGGTGTTAACGTCACTGGTTGTCCTGTATTTTGATTACTTTTTCATGTTTCATTGTTCACACTATAGATAACTAAATAATTGTGTTTTAGCAAGTGATAAAGAAACAATGGCCATTTATTTGTAGCACGCATTCGATTATGCGAAGTAAAATTCTGTTTAAATGAAGATTCTTCTACTTCTTTTTTTGGTGCAAAGGTGAAAATTTTTATTAATAAAACCATTACAAATTACAACAATTACAGAAGGGAAATACAATTCAAATTCCTCTGAATACATTCAACAAAAGGTTAATTAAGAACTGAAATACATGTCTGAATACAATATAGTCACCTATATGCCGCCAGCATTTGCTACGATCACATCAACACTTAGCCATGTTGCCCTTTTCTACGGAAAGTAAGTTTTTATTTCTTCCTTATTTTTGTTGTTTCATTTATTCAGTTAAACAACTTAGTTCCGAGTTCGTGATTTAAGGGGTTGAACCAAACTGATTTTTTTAATAGGGAGATATATCAGCGATACTGTTAGTACAAAATATGTAATGGGTTAAAGAGATGGATCTGGTTGATTGTTGGGCCGGGCCCAAGGATGATATCTTGTACTAAATCAAGTAATGAGATGATTCCCTACACAATGGAAGGTAAACCGTTAGTCTTATCATGGGGATCGACCCCACGATTGGACTCCGGCATGAGAGTAAGTGAACATGTTTGTCAGATAACGTCAGAGTATGTGTGTGTAAAATATGGTCAGAAAATCATACCTTGTGGGGTGTTAGAGTCCTCCTATTTATAGGTGAGCCAAATATTATGTTTTCCTAATATTTCGCTTATTTCTGTTAGTGGGCCGAAGTGGGACCTTTATCGGATAAGGATCCGCTTATAATCGTGACTTGCGGACTTGGGCTTACCTAGCGGACTTCCACTGTCTTGCGACGGTGTCCTCTTGAAGTCATCCGTCCGTCTTACTGCTTCCAGACCGTAGCTAGTTAGTCTGGGCTTGGTTTTGGTCCGTTGTACTGATGATTGTCCTATTGGGCTTGGGCCCATTATATGGCTTATGTAATCCAGGTCCATAAGCCTGCTATACGTGATATACGTCATTAAGTCCCCCCAGTCTAGTGTGTCTACTGCGTGCGACTTTGTGGCGTGCGGTGGATGTTACTAGACTCAGGTTCCGGCATTCTTCATGTCCTTGCATCTTTCGTGACTGCACATTTATCCGTGACGTTCCGTTACCCATGTTAGGTGAGACGTGTTCTCGTTGTGGCCTTTCATATTCTGACTGATTTGACTGATCAGTCAACTTGCCCAACTGTCATCAAGACTTTTACTTTCGATCCTGACCATTGACTCGGAGGTCATGGCCAAGTGGAAGCATATGGCAAAATCTTGCATTTACTATACCGAGAGTATAAATACTCGGTGTGGTTTTCACTGTTTCCTTTTTCATCTTCTCAAACTATAATCGCCATTGTTAAGAAATTCTTTGAGCTTTTTCAATCTGTACCCTTTGTGCCCTACTTCGAAGAACTTTGGGCTTTCAGGTTAGCCCCTAATCCTTGCTTACTTTTTATCATGAGCAGTATTACAGATATAAAGTCGGTTCTTACTCAAAAAGCTCTTAAATTTTTTTGCGAAACATTCCATATTCTTGATGAGGTTCATCCACAATTACCCAGCCCTAACCAAACAATTTATGAAATGCCTACTGGAAAAATAGGTGTATATACTAGATTATTCGAGTATGCCAATTTTCAATTACCTCTTTCCACTTTCCTTGTTAACGTGCTCAAACAATATCGCATCCACATATCTCAGCTATCCGTCATTGGGGCAGCCAAAGTGTCTCATTTTGAGATCCTATGCCGTGCTGATGGCTTTGAGCCAACAGTTGGGTTGTTCCGCTTCTTTTATGTGAACTCCAAAAACAAAGGTTGGATCTCATTTAGTAAGCATCAGGGTAATGACGCCGTTTGTTACACCAAACCTCTAGACTCGTTGAAAGGCTGGAACGACCACTTTTTTTGGGTCGATGCTTTTGCTTGTCCTGCCTCTTTTTCGTGGCACACTAGTAAAAGTGTGTCGAGGGACCTTATCCCAAAGTCTTCTGAATTTAACGCAGAGCATTATGCTACCCTTTGTGGAAACCATAGGAGGGGGGGTGAATACGTTTCCATTAAAAACTTTAAGATCAAGAATTACATCACTCTTCTACTGGCGGTCCCATATATATATGGGGGCCGCCAAGTATATCAGGGGGCCGCCTGATTTATGGGACCGCCTCCAGAAGAGGTTTTTGGACTAGATCTTTTGTATCAAATCACCAATCAAGTTTGACGCAATATGAGAAGTGTCGATCATAGGTTTACAATAGCTAAAGCATATTCTAACAATATAACCACACTCACAATATTTAGCACAAAGAGCTACACAACTTTAACTAACAGGATATACACAACCATTCACACAATCATGAGTACAATGCAAGTATAAAAGTAAAGCGATAAATGTAAATAAATAAGTAAAGCGAAGGGTAAAAGAAAATGCAAACCGATACGATGATTTATAGTGGTTCGGTCATGAAGCTCCTCTTCGCCCTAATCCACTCCTCGAGTATCCAAATCGAGAGTTACTTCACTAATCAACAAGCTCCCTTTCAGCGGAAAAAACCTTATACCAAAGCTTACATTATTTTCTGACACTAAGCTAGATGTCGAGTTCTTCTTCGGGTACATCCGAACCCGTTATGTTTTATGGCCCAACATAACAAACCTTGTGTTTTATGGCCTAAACACATAAACCGCGTCGCTTACATTATTTTCTGACACTAAGCTAAATGTCGAGTCCTAATCTTAGCTAGAACCAATCTACCACTTCACTAATGTATTTTAAGGCCTAAAATACCAACCAACCCACAATAAACCCATCCAAATATATACAGCATTTGAATCTACACACTACTAAAGATTGGAAGACATGGACTTGATCTGTATGTAACAAATGGACTAACTAGACTACATAACTTCGGATCTTGAAGATGACCGAAGTTCTTTTCTTGCACTTGAGGGAAGAAGGAAAGAGTAGAAGATTGGATCACATTTAAACAAGATTAAACAAGTTAAATGATCAAAGATTTAGAAAGATTTAGTGAGATCTAGAGAGAGAAAGAACTGAGAGAAATTCGTGCAAAAAGGGTTTTGAAATCAGTTGGAGATGACCCACTATTTATAGGAGCTGAAAGCTGACAGTCTGGCAACGGCGGTCCTGGCGGTCCCTTATATATATTGGTGCCGCCAGGCCTATAAGGGGGCTGCCGCCTAGACTTCGCTCCCTTTTTTGTTTTTTTATGGGGAATGTTGTATCTGGTATAGAAGCTTCTATTTTGGGGGGAAAATCAGATTTCAAATTTTATATTTAAATAAAACATTTCTTTTATTAAAAAGTATTTTGTGTTTATTTATTTTTGTGAAAAATACTTTTGTAGAAATGTAATGGTTAAGAAAAAAATATTTTTCTTTGATCATCCTACAAGTTTAATTTGTTTGTACATACCTTATGTGATTTACATCGGGTGCAAACAAATGTCGGTGTTGATGTAGACTTGAGACATAGAGTGTTGTTGATATGTATGCATTGATGATTTGTGATTACGAGTAACTTACGTACTTTACGTTATGTATTACAGGTTACATGTTTGTTATCACCAAAACATAAAGAGATCGTATAGATTAAATATCGTAATATTTGCACTAACAATCTCCCCCTTTTTGATGATGACAAACTATGTAAACTATAACACATAGTAAAGTTTAAAAGTTACTCGTTTACACTCCCTTTTCCCCCTTTTGTCGAAGCAAAAAGGCATAATGTGTATTATGATTGGAGCATATAATGTTTATAAGAAGACATGAGAAGAGGGTACTTGCTCCGAGTATATATGTTGGAGGAATGAGAAGAGGATAGGTGCTCCGAGTATATAGGTTTGAGGTATGAGGAGAAGATATGAGAAATAAAGGTGAAGTCGATTGTGTGTTCCATGGTTAGTTTTGAAAAGGTCATGAGAGATGAGAAGTGGGCAAGAGAAGAAGGTAGGTACTTCGAGTGTATAGGATGAAGGAATGAGAAAAAGGTAGATGATCCAAGTATATTGGTTGGAGGAATGAGAAGACAACATGAGAAATACGATTGAGGTGGTTTTGTGTTTCTTGGATGAGGTGAAGTATTTGGAGTATGAATGAGCCCTTCATCGTATTTGACAATCCCCGATCCTATATTCCTATAAAGGTGAGATTGCATCATCCCAGTGAAGTCTTCTATCATCACGGTTTAACCAACTCCTTGATATTTACCCACATATCTCTAGCTCCCTCCATCGATCAGGGAGGTGCCAAATTTAGGCAAGGATCATTTTCTTATTATTTGGGAGATGGTGTTGATATTAGGTTATTATGAGAAGCTTATATAAGTTATAGGAGTTCTCAATTTGAGTTTTTAGAAATGACATCCAAGTCTTGCTCACCAAGTTAGAGTACTTATGAGTTTCCTGATGGAAATTTATAAGTCATCAATCCTACTCAGAGTGTGTTAAGTTTAGCATGTGTAATTTGATCATAGCTAATAACACAAACATTTATAAAAAAAAACAAAAAGAGAAAAATTTGAACACTTTAGACTCAATGAGACATCTTCATTGCAAGTGTGAGTTACAATTTGATGACTAATCTTGTTGTCTTACAATCAACTTCGTGATTTCATGTAATAACTGAGGATGGTTAAACATGTAGACTTGGAAAAATATCCATGGTCATTTGATTGATATTTCCGTGATCTAGATAAAAACCATAGCCTCGATTTCATGTTCATATTCTAATTTTGTTATTAGATTGAATGATGAGGTTGATTATCGTTTGAATAATAATCATCTTCATATTCAAAATCCTCTTACAAGCACTTATTGAGAGAAAGCACAAAAATGGTTTATGGAATATGTTTAATTCTTCCTAATCCTAACCTTAGATGGTTAAAGGGTTCTCATTTGGTGAAGAAGAAATATTATGCTTATTTGATAAAGTAAGAGAAAGTTTTGATGAAGTATAATTTGAGTTTGAGTTTGCTTTTGAAGTTGATTAAGCAAGTACATATGTTGTGCATTTCTCATGTTTGCTTTCGGAATGACGACTTTACCAATTGCATTGCAAGGTAAGTTACTTGAATATTTTGGACAAAACATTCAAGTCTTCGATCCTACTTCATTGTGTATTTTATTCATGATATTTCCAAATAATTAGGAAACACAACTTATTGACAAGTAGACCAATAATGACAGACATTACACCAAGTGTGAATTTATGAAACCGATGCATATTCTTATCATCTTAGAAAAAAAACGATGTCGGTTTTTTTTTATTTTATTTTTTCACTCAACGAGTGTCTTGAGTATACAGTTTTAAGATATATATCTTGATACATTTTGATATAATCTCAAAGCTAGACAAATAAGAATAGATTTCTTGTCCATACACAAAAACTGGTCAATTAGATCGATAATAACATCAATCATGTTTGAATAATGAGTTGAATATATTCAAAATCTTTCCTTGACCCCACAACATTCTTTTAAAAGAAGACAAATAAATGATTTTCAAAGTGTGTTCCGACTAATCCTAAAGACTAGTTGTAAAGTGTGAGTTAATGAATAATGACAAGTTTAATTTCTTACTATCAAATTGTCATATATTTTGCATGTGCGAAAACTATTTGTTGTTATGCATAGATATCATATATTTCACATTTTATTAGTATATTAAATGAATTTTCTAACCATTTTTAAACAACACACATCTTTGTAGTAAAAAACACCTCATGTTTATAAAAAGAATATAATTATGTGTGTGTGTTATAACAATGCAAGTAACAAGCAAAGTTTTTAAAATATATTTTTATTGACTTAATTACCAATATATTAGTAAAAATCTTTTATTTTGTTTAACCAACCCAATGTCAAACACCGCAAAACAATAAAAGATTTTAACTTCTTGTTAGAAGATAGATTGATTTGTAGGGGGAAATATTTTAGTGACGGGTTTTTAACCATATGATCTTTAGACATTATTTTTCCACACACACGACAAACTAATAAACTCTTATTCTTAAGTGGGGTTACTACACTCAAAATGATCTACAAAGGAAATATGGTTTATGTAACACTTTGTAAATATAGTGATCTATGCCATATCCAATGCACAAATAATTATGCAAAACTTACTAAGAAATGATAGCGTAATTCCTATTAGGCATAATCATAACTAATGAACATATCAAATAGCAATACATGGCACATGTGTATAATATAATAATTATCGCTCAATTACAAATAATAATGATTACTTATTAATATCTATTAACCAAGTTGAAACAAAAGTAAACACAACATAATCACTATGTATACATAAAAGGATAATTCGTTTTATGTTTTGTTATTAGATATAACGATGTATACTTAGCTTTTTGATTTGATTGAAAATAAATATTTCCTCCCATTTAAAAAATTAATTAAGATCAATATTTTGAAAGGACAAATACACTATTTTTCAAAGTCATTCTTCATCGCTTGATACGATGTCATTCATCGGTTCTTTATTCAAATTTTCATTTATCCAAGAATGCAATAATGTTTTTTGTGTCTTTCCATCCACTTTCCTGTGGTTTTTGAATATAGAATTTACTCTGGATATGAATTCAAGTGGATCAAGCCCCCAGTTATCACCTTCCTCCAATATTTCATCATCGCCATCGCAGGATAGGGGATAGAATTTACAGAAAATTTTTTCAACAAGTTCTTTCCAAGTGGTGATTTTGCCATCCCCTTCATCAATCCACCATTGTCTTGCATCATCAGCCAGTGAGAGAGGAAAAACCTTCATGCGTAGTCGATGGATTCCACATTAGGAATTTTAATAAAATCGAGCATTTCAAGAACCTTGTCAATGTGGTCGACCACGTCTTCATCAAACGTTCCGTAGTATGCATTACTTCGTAACTTCATCAAAAATTCCTCGATGAGTTCAATACTAATCTCATCGTTAGGGTTTGGTTTAGCTAGACTTGATCCTGTTTGAGCTTTTTCCATGCGTTCATTTAAAATTAGTTCCGTCATAATTTATGCCGTCTCTTCTTCAATCGATATTTTATGATTAGTACGCCCTGTAACAAAGGTAGAAATATCAGTAGGATTTAAGCAGAAGAAAGAGAGAAAATCAAGCACGGTAATTGAATGTGGAAACCGTTGGGGGTGAATACATTTTCATTAAAAACTTTAAGATCAAGAATTACATCACTCTTCTACCGGCGGTCCCATATATATATGGGGGCCGCCAAGTATATCAAGGGGCCGCCTGATTTATGGGACCGCCTCCAGAAAAGGTTTTTGGACTAGATCTTTTGTATCAAATCACCAATCAAGTTTGACGCAATATAAGAAGTATCGATCATAGGTTTACAATAGCTAAAGCATATTCTAACAATATAACCACACTCACAATATTTAGCACAAAGAGCTACACAACTTTAACTAACAGGATATACACAACCATTCACACAATCATGAGTACAATGCAAGTATAATAGTAAAGCGATAAATGTAAATAAATAAGTAAAGCGAAGGATAAAAAAATGCAAACCGACACGATGATTTATAATGGTTCGGTCACGAAGCTCCTCTTCGCCATACTCCACTCCTCGAGTATCCAACTCGAGAGTTACTTCACTAATCAACAAGCTCCCTTTCGGCGGAGAAAACCTTATACCAAAGCTTACATTATTTTCCGACACTAAGCAGGATGTCGAGTTCTTATTCGGGTACAACCAAACCCATTATGTTTTATGGCCCAACATAACAAACCTTGTGTTTTATGGCCTAAACACATAAACCGCGTCGCTTACATTATTTTCTGACACTAAGCTAAATGTCGAGTCCTTATCTTAGCTAGAACCAATCTACCACTTCACCAATGTATTTTAAGGCCTAAAATACTAACCAACCCACAATAAACCCATCCAAATATATACATCATTTGGATCTACACACTACTAAAGATTAGAAGACATGGACTCGATCTATATGTAACAAATGTTACAAATGGACTAACTAGACTACATAACTTTGGATCTTGAAGATGACCGAAGTTCTTCTCTTGCACTTGAGGGAAGAAGGAAAGAGTAGAAGATTGGATCACATTTAAACAAGATTAAACAAGTTAAATGATCAAAGATTTAGAGAGATTTAGTGAGATCTAGAGAGAGAAAGAACTGAGAGAAATTCATGCAAAAGGGTTATAAAAATAGTTGGAGGTGACCCACTATTTATAGGAGCTGAAAAATATCCATGTCGGAAAGACGTCCAGATATAATAGGTGCCGCCGGACAATTAAGGGGGTCGCCGGCCTATTTAAGGGACCGCCCCGACAGACGCTCCTGTTTTTTTCTTTTTGTGGTGACAAACTTGTTTGGTAAAAGGTTAACATGTTTTAGGGGGAAAAGAATCAGATTTTGAATTTTGAATTAATTACCACATAAAACATTTTTTTATAATTCAAAAATAATTTGTCTAATTCAGTTTTGAAAAAAAAAATTGTTACATTTATAAAAATGTAAAGTTTAAGACAAAAACTTATTTCTTTGATCATCCTACAAGTTTAATGCTTGTTTGTACATACCTTATGTGATTTACGTCGGGTGTAAACCAATGTCCGTCTTGATGCATACTTGAGACGTCAAGAGATGTTGATGCATGTATTCATTGATGATTTGTGATTACGAGTAGCTTACGCACTTTACGTTACGTATTACAAGTCACGTGTTTGTCATCATAAAAACATAAAGAGATCGTATAGATTAAATATCGTAATATTTGCACTAACATTGAATATGAAAAATCAGCTTCTGTTACTGTATCAGACGATCGATACGTCGTATTCAATTGATCTGAATACGCCGTATTAATCTATTGAATGGATACGTTGTATTGGATATAAAATTTAGATACACCTTATCCAATAGAAGTGGATACGCCGTATTAGGTTATCAATCAGAACAGTGTATAGAAAACAATTAAAACACACAAATAAACAAATATACAAGCAAACAATTAAAAACAAATATACAGAATTTTATAGAATTTTACACTAATCTAAATTACAATAATTAATCTAAATTACACTAATCCTAGGGGTTAGATCTAATGTTAAAAACCAAAATGTTAGATAAAAGTCACGATTAAAGTTTCACTCTCGGGCAACGGCGCCAAAAACTTGATTGTGTCGTTGTGAGGTTGTATTTTATGATAGTTCAAATTTTAATTTTATATTTTGCCGACTTAACCTAAAACAACACTTTAACAGGCAGTGTACCCGATCAGATGGAGTTTCGTGGTAAGTAGGGTGTCGATCACTAAGAGCGAGAACTAATATTTTATTTTATAAATATTTTGGTTAGCTAAACTAAGTTAATTTAAACTATGTCAATTCTATTCTATGTTAAACCTATGCTAAACCTATGTTAATCCTAATTCTAACGGATAAATAGGGGGGGTTTCAGCCTGAAATACTGGCACATGTTTGTGGTAACTTAGATCAACTTAAGACACAATAACACACGCAAGCAGACAAACAAAAGATAAAAGAGCGGTCTAGCCAAATATAAGAAAAATGTATTAACCATGATTAATCCAATTAGAACGTTGGTTTGTTTATTAAGTACAATAAATACTTATCTCGAGGCGGCATATCATTCTTAAGACTTAGGCTTTACTTCTTCCTAAGACCTAGACACGTAGAATTCTGTCACAATTGAACGTATCCGCATAAAGCATCCTATTTGCTGATTATAATCTATTTTAGGGATTAATGCAATAGTAATTTTGTTAAACCCTAGCTCATAGAGACTTTGCCCACTTACTGCTTAATGGCAATTTATATACTAGTAGTCCATTGGCCAAGTCTTTACCAATTGATTAAAAACGTACCCGTTGATCCCAAGGGTCACCTGCCAGTCCAACTAAGCTCACTAATCTAAAGGCAAAGATAGGTCATTATTTGTGATCCTATTGGTCTAGATATATAAATCACTATATGGAGAGCCATCCCGGCATCTAGCTAACGTGGTCGGTATCACTAGATCTAGTTGAATGATAGGTCGCATACAAAAGCACGTAAACAAGTATAAATTGATAAAAATAAACAAGCAATCAACGATAAATCAAGCATTCGAGATAAACAAACCAAACATTCAAATCTTCATAATAATGGTTAATACCCAAGTGTATTATCCCACAAACGTCATAATCAATACAAGAGTAATAATCCAACCAAGGTAAACTAACCGAGTTAAACGAATGATACCAAAAATCGAACGATTACTAGAGTATAGGAGATTACAAAGTGTTTCCTATGGAGTTGATAGCTTTGCTTGACCTCTTCTGCTCTTCTTGTCTTCTGAAAATCAACATTTGTGGTTAAGGTATCGAAAATACGATCAAGCACACTAAAAACCCGTTTTTAGGTTTTCTATTTATAGGGTCTGGAATTTGATTGATACAACGTATCGAAAGACTTGGATACGGAGTATCGGGGTTTTTTAGAGTAGGGACCACGTTCGATATCTTCTAGAATATTTTATTACTTTAAATTGAATAAGGCGTATTGATATCTTCTGGATATGGCGTATTGAACTTTATTCCTTCGTGGTCTTTTGTGAAGTGCAGGCACAAATACGCTGTATCTTCCTTGATGGATACGGCGTATAGGATGTCAGAACAGCAATCTTTAAATGTCTTCGTTTAAGCTCTAGAATGCTCGCATTTTTGCTAATCTTCACCAAGTACTCCATAATTACTGCAACTCTCAAATACAAACGATTAAGTAACAATTCTTGCAATAATCGTACAAAATGGGTTATTTACATGGGATAAATGATGCTATAAAAGTGACGTTATTTGATGTCATCAGAGATCATCTTCACGAGTTGTTCCTCCAAAAAAAACTTGGGGGAAATTGCCTTCTTTCTGTCTTTTAGAATCATATTATGTAATATGATGCAAGTGTACATCAATTTCACAATTGTCTGTAGACTTCGCTAACGTGTTGGAGTGTTTATTATAACCCACTTTTTCTTTAGCACGTTAAACTCTCGTTTCACATCTTTTCTTGCTACTTCATGCGCTTTCTTACATCTTATTCGCTTCAAATCATTGGATCCTAGCTGTGAAATAGACTTAACAAAAATAACCCATTTCGGATATATCCCATCAATAAGATACTTCCCCGTATATAATTCACGTTATTAGCCACAAATGGAACCTCTGTTGCTTTCCCGACTTCAAGCTTGTCTAAAAGAGGCGATTGACGTATAACGTTGATGTTATTGTTCGACCATACAACACCAAAGAACGTATGTCAAATTCATAAATCTTGTGAGGCAACCGCTTCTAATAAAATTAATGGTACCGATCCGGAATCACCCCTACAGAATTGACCGCGAAGTCTAACTGGGCATGAAGCCCAAGGCCATTTCGTACAGTCAATGCTTCCTATAATACCAGGAAACCCATGTGTTCTCCTTGTGATAATCGTAGAGTTTTTCAACATCGGTTTGTGTAGATATTCGTCTAGAGATAATCACGAGCAGTTTTATCACCAATATGTAGATATTCCTCTAGAGAATTTGAAACGATGTCGTATGCTAATTGACAAATTGTGGAGGTACACTTTACTAAAGCGGAAATGCCACATTTCCCAACAGCATCATGAGTTTGTTGAAAATATGGGTACATATCACTCATTTCTCAAACAATGCGTGTGAATAGTTTTCGTCACATTCGGAATCGCTTATAAAATTGTTTTGGGGTGTACGATGGTTGTCCAACGAAGTAAGCCGCCACTAGACGAATCATGAGTACCGTGACGATCTCTAGCAATCGGGTTTCATGGGATTTTTGGTGTTGTAGAAGTGGAAGCTTGTAAAAGCGTAGCGACTTCTTTATAAAAACCAAAGACTAAACTATTAACTTTCTCTTCATCCGTATCATCAAAAAAGAATTGATCAGAATTCATCTGTTTGATTTGAGAAGTTAAAAGTGTGTGTGTAAAAAGGAATGAGGATGAAAGTATGTATAAAAATAAAGAAATGGTTGGGTTTTCATAGAGAAAAAGTGGGCTTTAAAAAAAATCCCCTCTTTTTTATTAGTCAACAACTAATTTTCTTCTTTTTTCCTTCCCATTTACTCAGTCGGGTAGCAGGCCACAAAATGAAATTGTGTGTGTGTTGGGGGGGGGGGGGGGGGGGGGACTTGTCGATCAAGTGTAGACCGACCGAACTTGTGGGTTGCATTACATTTAGTCTAAAGATGAAAGTCTTAAAAAAATCAACTTACACACTTACTAAATATAACAAGATTTTGAAATTGTTAATATATTAATGAATTTGTAACATCTAAGCAATACAACTATACATGCATGTTGTACAAATAACTTATGCACCAACTTATATACGAAGTATTTAACACATTGAGTTAATGTCATCATAGAAACACATCTCAATGCAAAAATACAATCAATAAATCACATGGTACAAATCAAACAAGCAACTCAAATAACTTTTTAAATACTCTCTTAAACATACTAAAACATTCTTGAAATAAAAATTAATACAATCTATTAAAATAAATTAAATTAAATGGCGTGTCAATGTTCTTTACTGTCTATTTTTTAACATGATATAGTTTGTCATTGTTTGAAGTTATAAGGACCTAAAATTATTGTCTTTTATATAGTTATTGTCACGAAAAATATATTATCAAAAGACATTGTTTGTCAAAAAAATTAAATAAAAGATACCCGCCATTGTAACACGCGAGTACTACTAGTTACAAAATTATATATTATATAAACTATACAATTATAGGGATGTCGGGTGCATTTAATGCGCCGGGTCGACCCGACTCAGTCCGCCCTGTTTACTCGACCCGGGTGCATTTAATGCACCGGGTCGACCCGAATCGATCCGCCCCGTTTACCCGACCCGCAACCCGTCCGCTTGACCCGAAAACCCACCCGCAACCCGCCGGTATTTACGAAATAGACCTTCGGGTATTTACGAAATACCCCCTCGCACTACGTGTCAAATTACGAAATTACCTTCATTTAAAAAAAAAATACAAAATACCCCCTCCCCCCCACTAACGTCTGTTAAGTAACAACCGTTAGTTTAATATATTTTTTTAGAATTTATGAAAATAGTCTTTGGGATTGGTCGTTACTTAACGACCGTTAACTTTATTTTTTTGTTTTTTTGCAATTTACAAAAATATACCCCCTCTCACTATGTGTCAAATTACGAAAACTACCTTTATTTTTAAAATTTTACAGAATACCACACCCACTAACGGCTGTTAAGTAACGATCGTTAGTTTAATTCTTTTTTTAGAATTTACGAAAATAGTCATTGGGATCGGTCGTTATTTAACGACCGTTAACTTAATTTATTTATTTTTGCAATTTACAAAAATAGCCCTTGGGGTTATCAATCCGTTCGCCATAAAAACACTAAAAATATTGCAACGACAACGGCAATCACCACCGGACCCACTTCAGCCAACCCAAAACGACGCCCACTAATTGTCCCGTACCGAAGCACGAGCCGATATACTCGTCAGTAACACATGTGTAATTCTTTTTACAAAATTAAGCAACAACTTTTTGATTTCCTGGCTATACTTTGCAATTACTAGTAACAAATTTATAATTTACTTCTATGTATACTAAACTATTCTTGAGTGCAGTTACGATGCTAAGTTTAGTTTAATTCTTTATGCTCTTCATACGTTACTAGCAGGGTATTCGCGCAATGCGACGGCGGGTACCCTATAATCATATTTTTGGAGAGCGATATTTTTCGATTACATATTTTTTTGTCATAACGACTTCACTCGTGACGAAAGTTTTTGGAAATAACTTTAGCGCAAACCATTTATATTAATTTTTGGAGTTTAATTATTTTTGAACATGTTTCTATAAATTAATAGTGGAGATGATCATAATCACAATATTCAATTCAAGTTTTGTAACCGACGTGCTATGTTAGCTTGTACAATGTGCATACAAATATATATTACTTAAATATGTAATATAAATAGCTTGTAAAATATGCATATAAATATGTATTACTTAAATAATCTCTTATAAAGAGATATAATATATTTTAATAACTAAGCTTTTCTCTTTTGACAAAATGACAAAGAAAATAAGTCACTTTATCAATCCATCGTGATTCATATTATGATTTAAAAAAAGTTATTTCAGACCAATTAATCATTAGATTTATGACACGTTTTTTTAATGGCAAATTACAAGTTGTTTGTGGTTTTTTTTACGAGCTAATTCTCTTTTTCTCTAAAAGATTTTGGTGTATGCATCTTTTGCCCTAAGAATAAGGTCTTTCTTAAATGTCCCAGAGCGACCGGAGCGACTTAATTAAAAATTATTAAAAGTATAAAAAAAGTACAATTTTAAAGTACAAAAAAGTACAAAAAATATTTTTTGATTGTACTTTTAATAATTTTTAATTAGGTCGCTCTGATCGCTCCGATCGCTCTGAGGCATTTGAAGAACACACTATTTTTTGAGACAAAAGATGCATACACCAAAATCTTTTAGGGCAAAAAAAGAATTAGCTCTTTTTTTTACGGACGACTGTTTTTTTCCGACTGTCGACTATTGTACTTTCATGCAACCAATTTTTGCAATTTTTCAGAAAAAGAACAACTTTTTTTGTTTTATTGTAACAAGAGAAAATTTGATCGCACGAAAGTACCCGCAGATCGAAAAAAAATAATCGTTGGTCTATGAAACAAATCCAACCGAACACTTCTATTTTTGTCATAATGAGACATGTGTCACAAATCTAATAGATCAAGTCGCAAGGTGAGTTAGGGGCTGTTTCTTTTTTTTTATGTATTTGAAAAAAGTTTTCTTTTTGCATAATGCTAACTGTTTGTAGTTGGTCATGTGTAGACATTTTGTGTTTCTTTTTCTTTCTTGTTGATAAATACTAATAAAATACATTTTAACATTTAATATCTAAAATCAAATGATAACTAGTATACACATTGGATCTTCAGTAAATAATTTTTTTCAATAAACATGTTCTATTTTTATCTAAAACACAGATCTCGCTTTGTTTTCATTTAAAAACTAAACCACAAAGACATGTATATTACACAAATCTGACTTTTTTTTCTTTTAACCGAAATAATTAGAAAAAAAAACATTTATTTGGTAATCATCTTCTCCATGACTATGATTCCACCATTAAATAAAGTTAAAAATTATAGCAAATAACAAAACCCTTTGAGGAAAGTGACATGTGAGTGAAGAACTAATTAGCATTAAGGGAAAAAAACTAAACGCCGACGAGAAATCCGCTGACCAAAAGGGATAGATCCGGTGGTGATGGACATCGAGAGGAAGAAACATATTGGTGGTGAGAAGGATTAAAGGGTGACAGTGGAATGTGGATGATGATGAGAATGGAAGATAAAAAAATGAAAGGATATGTTATGTTTTCAAGGTGTTCTAGATAGGAAAGGGGTAGAATTTTACACCCATCCATATTCAGGAAATCACTTTAGGGTAAGCAAAAAAGAAACACCAAGTCAATCCTAGATGAGAAGAAAAATGTTACCAAAAAGGCCATTAAGCAAAAAGTAAACACCCCCTTAATCTAGCATGGCTTTTTGATAAAATGTTTTGTTTTTGAGAAATGACGGATTGACGTAATGATGACGTATAACATGTATAACAGGCCTCCAGGTCTGGACCACATATATTATACATGGGCCTGAGCCCAATAAAGTAATTACAAAGTGCAATGGACTAAAGCTAAGCCCAGACTAACGGGCTATGGTCCGGAAGCATCAACACGGACGGAAGGCTTCCAGAAGACACTTCCGTAAGACAACGGAAGTCCGCTAGGAGAGCCTAAGTTCGCAAGTCATGATTATAAGCGGACCCTTACCCGATAAGGGTCCCACTTCGGCTTACTAACAGAAATGAGCGAAATACTAGGAAAACCTAATATTTTACTCACCTATAAATAGGGGTATTCTGACACCCCACAAGGTACGATTTCTCTAATAATATTTCACACATATACTCTGACATTTCTTAGACAAATATGTGTACTTACTCTCACGCCGGAGTCCAATTGTGAGGTCCGTCCCCACGGTAAGACTAACGGTTTACTTTTGATTGTGCAGGAACTCATTTCACTCACTTGATTTAGTACAAGATCTCTCTTATTGGGCCTACCCAACAATCACCTAGGTATAATTTACCGGGGTATTGTCCCTTTTACCCAAAAAAAAACAATCACCTAGGTTCATCTTATCAACCCATAACGCTTTTTGTACTAACAAGTTGGCGCAATCCGTGGGACCACGAATACAACTGTGTTTCCTAAAATACTCACCATGAGCATTAACGAACAAACTCCCGTTAGCAAGCCCACGTCCGTCGTGAGGAATACCCTAGGAAAGGAGCCCGTTCTGTAGGATCCAGGCAGGCCTATTTCCGATGAAGCCTTGCGGGAATACTGCGGCAGGAACTATCATCAGATTCTACCAATCATAGCTGAAAAAGTACACCAAGAGAAGGCGCAACAGGAAAAGCTTAAGACAGTAAAAGCTCGCCTCAATTTTGAGGAAACCTCACGTCATTCTGAGTCAGGAACACCCATAAGAAGAAGGGACCTCAAAGAAAGGCTCGGGCCAAGGTATGTCTGCAGCAGATCCGGGAGCCCTGAACCAAGGCGTGGCCGCTCCGAGTCACCTAAGAAAAAGGGTTCGGAAAGGAAAACGGTGTTCAAAAGGTTGGAAAAAGGTGTGTTCCACAGGATCGGAGATAAAGGAAAAAGTGTATCCGTGTACTCAGACGACTCAAGGCGTCGGTCATACCACAGTAGCCACAGAGACACTGAAAGCTGCCACCAAATTTCTCGTTCAAAATCAACGGAACCCGTTTCCGCGCAACGTTATAACAAAAGGGCGTCCTCGAAGAAAACGGAGGAGTTGTCAGAAAGTGAAGGTAGCGCTGGAGGTCATTGGAAATCAAAATTAAAAAGGCCAAAGTCGAGCGTTGAGGATGACCTGTCCCAACCATGGGTATGTGAAAAAACAGATCCTTTCACTCCTCGGATTTGTTACTTTGACTTCCCAAAAACCAGAATGCCTAGTCATATCAAAACATATGATGGAAGTGAAGACCCAGAGGATCACATAAAGATTTTCCAGTCAGCTGCTAAGACGGAGCGATGGGCAATGCAACATGGTGCCACATGTTCAATTCTACACTTACCGAAAATGCCAGAGTATGGTTTGATGATCTTCCCAAGGAAACAATTGATAGCTATGAAGACTTAAAGAAAGCTTTCTTAGAAAACGACCTCCAGCAGAAGAAATGCATTAAAGACCCGATCGAAATCCATAACATCAGGCAGAGAGACGGGGAGTCTACGGAAGAGTTCGTGCGGAGGTATAAGCTTGAGTGTAGGGACATAAAGGGAGCTCCAGAATGCATGAAAATCTCCGGATTCATGCACGGGATCACCAATCCCGAGCTAATCAAGCGACTACATGACAAAATCCCAAAGTCAGTAGACGAAATAATGAGTGTAAATGCAACATTTCTTCGGGGAGAAGTAGCCGCCTCCTGTCACACCCCCAAAATCAGACGACAGCGGAATAGTAACATTAGGGTGCGACTTTAAGGCACAAATTACAAGTTACAGAAAACGACCTCAAAAGAGACGTTTAATAAAATGTCACATTTAATTTAGTAAAAATGTCAGAGTTAAATAGGT
>BQNB010080617.1:7578-29881 GCA_026074375.1 Tanacetum coccineum
TGTTGGCATATGTTGTAACATCACGGGAAAGTCTTGCGGTCCTGCATAATTTAAATACATAAACCTATGAATTCACCAACAATTTTGTTGACGTTTTAAGCAATGCCTTCAGGAGGTCAATAGGCACGAGGTGCCAAGGATGCATTGGATTGTGTTTTGGATTGCACTGTTAAAGATATGTGTGCATCATGTTTTGGGATATCAATGTTATCTTTTGTAATAATAAACAAAGAACAAGTAAAGCTATAAGCTTTTGTAATATGTCTTTTATTTAAATCCAATGTATCAGTTTAAACGACTTTTGTGTCGTTCTTTTATATATCATGTGCTGTTGATCTTGAAGTAACATGCCCCGGATCCTTATTCCGCTGCGACCCATTTTGGGGGTGTTACAGAGGCTGCATATGCCATGAGATGAACAAAACTTATAAAGTTAATGACAGAGGTGTATTGTCCAATAAACGAGATTCAGAAGATAGAAACCGAGTTATGAAACTTGACTGTGAAAGGAAACGACTTGACTGCTTATACCAGGAGATTTCAAGAATTGGTTCAGTTGTGTACTAGAATGGTCCCAAATAAGGAGGACAAAGTTGAGAGATTCGTTGGAGGTTTGCCTGACAATATCCAGGGGAATGTGATCGCTGCTGAGCCCACTAAACTTCAAGATGAAATTCACATTGCCAACAATTTAATGGATCAAAAGCTGAAGGGATATGCTAGAAGTGCTAAAAACAAAAGAAGGTTGGAGAACAACCCGAGAGACAATCATGGACAGCAACCAGTTTTCAAGCGGCAAAATGTTGGAGGCTAAAATGTAGCAAAGGCTTACACGGCAGGAAACAATAAGAAAATGGGGTATGTTGGGTCTCTACCCTACTACAACAAGTGCAAGTTGCACCATGCAGGGTCGTGTACTGTGAGATGTGGAAACTGTAAGAGAGTCGGTCATATGACTAAGGATTGTATGGCCGCTGTTACTCCAAACACTCAGAGGGCCTAAGTTAGGAATCAGCCGGGTAATGTTTTTTATGAGTGTGTAAGGCCGGGACATTATAGGAAGGATTGTCCTAAGTTAAGGAATCAGAACCATGGAAACAAGACTAGAAACAAGAATGGAAACAAGACTGGAAACCAGACTGGAGGCAACGAAGCTACAGCAAAGGCTTACGCCATTGGAGGAGGAGGAGCAAACCCTGATTCTAACATCGTCACGGGTACGTTCCTTATCAATAACTGTTATGCTTCTATGTTATTCGACTCGGATGCCGATAGGAGTTTTGTGTCGTCTACCTTTAGTGCTTTGCTTGATGTTGCACCATCCACTTTAGACACTAGTTATGCCGTAGAACTTGCCTATAGAAGAATCTCATAAACTAATATTGTTCTTAGAGGCTGTACGTTATGATTATTAGGTCATCCGTTCGACATAGATTTAATGCCTGTAGAACTTGGTAGTTTTGACGTCATTATTGGTTTGGATTGGTTAGCGAAGTACCACGCGTTGATTGTTTGTGACGAGAAGGTCGTCCGTATACCTTATGGAGATGAAGTATTGATAATCCGAGGTGACGATTGTAACGGCAGAAGTAATTCGAAGCTGAATATCATATCGTGCACAAAGACTCAAAAGTATATGAAGAAAGGATGTCAAGTTTATCTGGCACAAGTTATGTCCAAGAAGAATGAGGACAAGTCAGAGGAGAAGTGACTTGAAGACGTATCGATCGTACGGGAATTTCTGGAAGTCTTTCCAGAAGACTTGCATGGGCTACCGCCTGCTCGACAAGTTGAATTCCAAATCGACTTAGTCCCTGGTGCTGCACCTGTAGCACGAGCTCCGTATCGATTAGCACCAGCTGAATTGCAAGAGTTATCCACTCAGTTGCAAGAACTTTCTGACATAGGATTTATAAGACCTAGTTCCTTACCCTGGGGAGCTCCGGTTTTGTTTGTCAAAAAGAAAGATGGATCTTTTCGGATGTGTATCGAATACCGTAAACTAAACAGACTTACTGTGAAGAACCGATACCTACTTTCGAGAATCGACAATTTGTTTGATCAACTGCAAGGGTTAAGAGTCTACTCTAAGATCGACTTGAGATCTGGTTATCACCAACTCAGAGTTTGAGAGGAAGACATTCCTAAGACCGCATTTAGGACTCGTTATGGTCACTACGAGTTCTAAGTAATGCCATTTGGGTTGACTAACGCACTGGCAGTATTCATGGATTTGATGAATCGGGTGTGCAACCCGTATCTGGATAGATTCGTGATTGTGTTCTTCGACGACATTTTGATTTACTCCAAGAGCAAAAAGGAGCATGAAGGGCACTTTAAGTTAATTCTGAGGTTACTTAAGAAGGAGGAGTTGTACGCCAAGTTTTCAAAGTGTGAGTTTTGGCTGTCGAAGGTATAATTTCTCGGTCACGTGATTGATAGCGAAGGCATTCATGTTGATCCCGCTAAGATTGAGTCTATCAAGGATTGGGCGTCACCCAAGACACCAACCAAGATTCGCCAGTTTCTAGGCTTGGACGGTTACTACCGATGATTTATCAAAGGTTTCTCAAAGATCACTAGGCCTATGACGAAATTGACTCAGAAAAGCGTGAAGTTTGATTGGGGAGAAAAGGCAGAAGCTGCGTTTTAGTTGTTGAAGCAAAAATTATGTAGTGCGCCGATATTGGCTTTACCAGAGGAAAGTGAGAACTTTGTGGTATATTGAAATGCCTCGCATAAAGGGTTGGGCGCGGTTTTGATGCAAAAGGAGAAGGTCATAGCTTACGCATCCTGCCAACTCAAGGTTCATGAGAAGAACTATACCACACACGACCTAGAGCTTGGTGCAGTAGTGTTTGTCTTGAAGATGTGAAGACACTATCTGTATGGTACGAAGTGCATTGTGTTCACTGATCATAAGAGTTTGCAGCACATTCTTGATCAGAAAGATTTGAGCATGAGATAACGACGGTGGTTAGAGTTGTTAAGCGACTACGACTGTAAGATTCGATATCATCCAGGAAAGGCTAACATGGTGGCTGATGCCCTAAGTCGAAAGGAGAGAATTAAGCCACTACGAGTTTGAGCCTTAGTTATGACTATTAGTTTGAACCTTCCTAAGCAGATTTTGAGTGCTCAATCGGAAGCTAGGAAAGAAGAGAACTTTATCAATGAAGATCTGCATGGCATGATTAACAAGCTAGAACCACGTGCTGACGGAACGCTGTGTTTGAACAATCGGAGTTGGATTCCTGTTTTGGTGATCTAAGAGCTTTGATTATGCATAAGTCTCATAAGTTAAAGTATTCCATCCACCCTGGATCGGATAAGATGTACCAAGACATGAAGAAGTTGTATTGGTGGCCCAATATGAAAGCAGAAATTGCCACCTATGTTAGCAAGTGTTTAACGTGTGCTAAGGTTAAGATAGAGTATCAGAAACCGTCTGGTTTGTTGGTTCAACCAGAGATCCCACAATGGAAATGGGAGAATATAACAATAGACTTTGTGACTAAATTACCAAAGACTGCAACTGGTCAAGACGTGATTTGGGTAATCGTTGATCGTCTCACTAAGTCTGCTCATTTCTTGCCTATGCGAGAAGATGACACGTTAGAGAAGTTGACGATACAATACTTGAAGGAAGTAATCTCTAGGCATGGAGTGCCAGTTTCGATCATCTCTGATTCGTGTGATGGGAGATTTATCGTTCACTATTTTTGGAAGTCCTTAATAAGGCATTAGGTACAAGATTTGATATGAGTACAACTACCATCTGTGTCCGTATGGTCGAGTGAGAGAACCATTTAGACCTAGAGGACATGTACGTGCCTGTGAACTCGACTTTGGAAAAGGTTGGGATGACACTTGAAGTTGGTAGAATTTTCATATATCAACTGTTGCCATACCAGCTTTAAGTGCTCCATTGAGGTGTTGTATGGGTCGAAAGTGCTCGATCACCTGTCTGTTGGGCTAAGTTGGAGATAGTCAGCTAACTGGCCTAGAGATTCATCCACGAGACATGAGAAATAGTTTAAATTAAGAGCCGTATCCAAGCCGCCCGTGATTGTCAAAAGAGTTATGCCAACGTGAGAAGGAAACCCATTGAGTTCCAAGTAAGAGATAAGGTCATGCTGAAAGTATCGCCATGGAAATGGGTGATACGTTTCGGAAAACGGGGAAAGCTGAACCCCCGCTATATAGGACCTTTTAGGATCATTCTAAAAAGTAGGAACCGTTGCCTATCGACTTGAACTTCCGAGCCAGTTGAGTAAGAGTTAATTTAGTACGTTTCACGGTCTCGAAATTGAAGATATGTTATGGATGACGAAACCCCTTTGGATGAAGATCCAAGTTGTTGACAAACTGCATTCATCGATCGAACCTGTCGAGATTATGGAATCGTTTTTTTTTTTTTTTTCATGAGGTCAAGCGTCTGGACTGCAAACGCTGTATTACGATTGTGAAGGTAACGCATGGAAGGAATTGTAGAGAGGTCCTGAGTTCACCTGGAGCATGTGAAGATTCAAATGCATAAAGAAGTTACCGCATCTTTTCTCGAATTTGCGCTCCGTGCAGAAACTAACGTCCTAAGATTTAAGGGACAAAGCTTCTGTAATGGGGAAAGATTGTGACACCAACTGAGAATTTCCGTTCAATGATTTAGCCATTTCTGTTTAGTAATTTGAATTTTTAAAGTTCGTTTAACTTTTGCGTTTAACCGGAAGTTGTTCCGTTATTATCTGAGAATCGTCACCGGGAGCGGAACAGGGACACCAAACGTTGTAGTATTTTGTCAATAGCCTCGTTTTTATGTTTTAGGGCAATATTTAAAATTTCATAATTTTCGGGATGATACCGTTATTAGTTTCGTTACTGGCGTTGTCTAACCGTATTGGCGTTTAAAAATGAGCATATTGCATGGGAAGGCTTAAATATCTTAATCAATAAAGAGAACTAGCATCATAATCTCAAAAAATCATTTTGGTCCCATCCATGCATGCATGCATCCAAACAACCTTAATAACCCTTGGAGACCAAGTCAGAATTCAAAATTCTAATAAGACCAAGTCCATTATCTCATGTTTTTCTAGCTTAATGCTAAATTGTAGGATAAATTGGTCCCCTCATTTCCTTTGTCTCTATCCCACGCGCACACAAACAACACACACTTAGTCGTGTGAAGTAACATTGTATTATTTACCATTATACTTCATTATTCATTCATAACAGACACACACTAGAAATTTAGTTTTCTCTCTTCTTCCTTGCTTCCATTTGTTCGAACCACCCAAGAAACACACACACTTTCATAATTTTCCAATCTTGATCAAAAACTCTTGAAGATTTGTTGAAGGTTTGATCATTTGTATCATTCGGGTATTTGTTAAAACAAACATTTGGGTGTTCTAATCTAATTCTTCATTCTAAAAACCTTCAAAACTTTGTAAGTTTCCAATTTCTTAATTAACTTGTACTTTCCTTAGCATCTTGATGACATACATGCTAGTTGTGCTACAACCTTATTTGTGAAATCTAAGATTATTAAACTACATAAACCTTAAAAGGTTATAAATATGGTTCGAAATATATAAAGAAATATAAGGAAATCATAGTTTTGTGATCGTGGTTATTTTCGTGTAATAAAAATAATAAGCTATAGCTTATTTTATTCGGCTTATTTTAATAAGCTTTTGGAAAGCTTATTTGATTATTTTGAGCTTATTAGGGCTTATATGTTGTCGGGTTCCAAACTAGAAAAAGTTGGGAAAACATTTTGTGTAGCTTACTTTTGGTTTGACTGTATATTTATTGCTTATTTTCTAGCTTTTTGAGGAAAAAATGGTTAACTAATTCGGATTAATAAATAAGAACCGAATATCGCTAATTGGGTTAATAGCCGAGTTCCCACATACAAGGCAAACACATAAGCTGATTTATGTGACTTATGTGATCGGACTTATTTTAATGTGCTTACTTGTGAGCTTATTGATTAGGTCTTACTATTAAGTCACGTTGTTTTTTATTTAATGGTTTTGCCTTTTCGGACTATATGGATAAGTAAAAACTACATTTTTGGACTTAACGGGCCAAGGCCCCAACATAATTAAAATAAACAAGGCGTAAACTATGGTTGGCCTATTGAATAAGTTCATTGAATAGCTTTATTTTAATAGTGTATGACTTTGTCGCTATACATTTTAACTTATTTTAAACGTTGGACGTTGCAAATAATAATAGATTGGATGATGTATAGTTTGTAATTATGAAAAGTGGATTGAAAGTGATTTGAAAAAAATAGTTTTAAATAAAGTCTACAATTTGGAAAACATTGTAAAAACGAGAGTCATGCCAAAATTTTATAATTTAATTATACTTAGAAACATACTAAAAAAACGCACATGATAAATTTGATGACGGTGGAAAAATGTGCCGATTAATATTACTATAGATATAAAATATATAAAATATATATTTTTACTTAGTCATTTATATGTATATAATAATACTATACATACTATTATTTACTCTTTTTACTTACGAAAACATTTTCCCTACTATACGATCACAAGCGTTAATTTTTGTAAACACATTAACAAAACGCTACAAATGTATATGCTTCATGCATTATCAGTAATCGTTGTTCTATGATATTAATCCAAACCATTATTTCATAGGTGGTCTTTATGAACCGTCGTTCTGTTATCGTGTGATTTTCATTCTTTAGGACTATTCTTCTTCCAATTCACCAATCAAGGTGAGTCATAGCCCCACTTTTTAAAATGATTTTGAATAATTTTTTATAACTGGGGTGAGAAACATTTGCTTGTTTTTAAAACTAAACACAAGTACTATACGTGAGAATCCCCGTTTACGTGTTGCCTAAGTAGCGTTTAGACCACTATTGCCCGAATTATCATGAATTGTTAATTTCTTGACCGGAGGACCGGTTAAGGGAGCGCGAGTGAATAAATAGATTTATTGGGGGGTCTATTTATCCCTATCCGGGTAAGAAGCACTTACTAGTTCGAGATTTCCAAGAACTAACGGATATATGTCCATGTCGAAACTAGTTGGGTGGTCTTTGGTTCGGACACATTGTAGGGCCAAGCCTTTTCTATAGCACTGAATGCTATCCTTTTGTATTAGCTTCGGTGTCATGAAGATTAGTGTAACGTAAATGCCTCTTTATATGAAGTTGTATCTCCTATAACTGTCGCAAACGTTTTGATAATCTCGCGGTCCACATTAATTACATTTGAACAAAACCTATGAATTCACCAACTTTATGTTGACGTTTTAAGCATGTTTTTCTCAGGTGCTTAGCATGGATGTCATTGCTTGAACTATATGATGTCTATTTGCCCGAACCAGTTTTCTAGATTTTATCCATGATTATCTTAAATACCGTTGTTGAACTCATTTAAGCTTCCGTATGTTGTCTTTTGAATCTTTTAAATTTGAACAATGTAAACTTATTATTATTTTAAATTTATGCAACGGTGTTTATTTTTAAAACATACCCTTAGAGGTCGTTCTTTATGCTTTGTACTTGAGATATTCGATGAACGTCACGCCCCCAGACACTAAATCAGATGGGACCCTATTTGGGGGTGTGACAATAGAGCGATTTTGAGTGTAGCACGCAGTAGCAATTGCTTCAGCCCATAAAAATAATAGTGCATGAGAAAAAATCAACATTGTTCTAGCAGCCTCCACTAGCGTGCGGTTTCTTTGTTCCACTACACCGTTTTGTTAAGGGGTACGGTCAGAAGATGCTTGGTGAGAGATGCCGATACTATTAAAGTATTCTTGAAGCACTTGGTTCTTGAATTCTGTGCCGTTGTCAGTTCTTACAATAATGACTGGAGCTTGAAGTAGAACTGTAATCTTCTTGAGAAAGGTTTTAATCTCCTCTGGTGCTTCATCTTTTGATCTGAGAAAGATTACTCTAGTGTAACGAGAGTAGTCGTCCACAATCACTAGAGCATACCGCTTTCCATTTATGCTTGCGATTCTCATTGGACCACACAAATCCATATGAAGAAGGTGTAACCTCTGCTTAGAATTTGGAACTGGTTTGGGTGGGTGAGACGCCCTTTTGCTTTTTCCTTTCTCACATGAGGGACAAAGATGTTCTTTATGGTATTTGAACTTTGGAAGACCGGTGACAAGATCGTTTCTGGCAAGTTCATTTATGGTGTCAAAGTTGAGGTGGGATAACCGTTGATGCCATAGCCATGACTTGGTAGACGTGGCCCGAGCCATGAGGCAAATTGGAGATGCAGAGGCCATATCATGGAGATTGATGGTGTAAAGGTTTGTTGTACGATTTCCTTTTAACAAATCAACTCCTTCAAGATTTATGACGAAACATGTGTTTCTTCTAAAAGCGACCTCTAAATCTGAATCATAAAACTGCCCAACCGAGAACAGGTTGTACCCCAAGCCCTCAACGAAATAAACCTTGGTGATCAAAATATTTCCCCATTAAAGATCACCGAAACCCATAATTGCAGCAACATGATCATTTCCAAAGCGAACGGTTCCCAAGAACTTCCAGACAAAGTTGATGAGAAGCTTTAGATTCCTGGTCATATGCTTGGAACAACCCGAGTCGACGTACCACAAACATATTTGGATAACCTGCCAAGAGAAAAAGTGGAATTTGGAAACCGTTTGATTGTAGGTTCCTGAGGGTTAGGAGTACATGCATTATCACCATTAGATTTACTAGATGCAATTAACTTCCCTTTAATGTCAAGCATCTTTCCAGTGGGTGACCACCTAAGGCGCATTCTAGGTTTACTAGGCTTAGGTGAAGCAAGTCTTTCTTTGGACCATACGTTCTTTGGTTTACAAACCTGTGGCTAATGTTTTGTTTTATTTGCAATATTAGACACATTTTCCTTTTGTTTCTTACTACGAGAATTCATGCCATTCATATAATTAAGCACACAAACATCACGATTTGCAGTAATTAAACATTGCTTACACATAGCACACACAATTTCAGACTTACCATTCTGATTACATTCAGATAACATATGTTTCTTATTCTTAGAAATCAATAAAGTCCTATGGTGTTCTTCTACTTCAACTTCTTTATTCTTGATGTAGCTACTCTTAGACGCAGAAGGGACCCTATCATTCTTTGTATTGCTCCTAGGCTATGGCCTTCTGGTCTTAGTAGCGATGTCTACTCCTATAGAAGAGAAACCATTTGAGTCAGAATTAAAAACCTTTTTAGTGATGACATGAGGTTGTGAAACAGTGATCAGATTTGTCCTAACGCTTGTTTTAGTTGGTTTGTTGGGCACAAACTTTTCTTCCCTAGATTTCTTAAAAGGATTAATCCTAAACATTCTAGGGGCAATCACTTTATCATTTTCAACAACCTTTGATTCTATGGTGGTGGGTACAGAGTTTGAAGTGACTGGATTTGACAAATCATACGCCTTATCAACTTTTTGAGGAACCCGAGTTTTTGAAAAATTTGGACGTTCAGATTGAAATGCATTTGGTTGTCTTACAACAAACGTGTTTCTTAAAGATTGCAAAAATGGTTTCCTCTCGTTTGATTGATTTGCAAATTTAGTATTCGTACTCATACCTTTGGTGGTGTCCTTTTGTTCAGAAACCTTATCGGATAACTAGGCTCTTAGCTTAGCATTTTCATAAATCGTGTCATGTAATTTGTTCTGCAAAGAGTCAATTATTAATTTGGTTTGAGCCTGTGTCACATTGATAGAGTCAAATAGATTCTTGTATGCAGTCTTAAGATGAGCATTTTATTTTTCATAATTTTGAACCTGAAACTCTAATTATACGTTCTCATTTTCAATTTTCTAAGGCAAAGGATCAAGGGTATCTGATACACATGGAGTATCCTTTCTTTTACCCTTGAGATCTCCCAACTGAGCTTGCAACCGTTCGATCTTTTGTTGCATGTCATTCTAAGCTTTATCGTACGAGATTTTGTCGTATTTTCCTTTTTTACATTTTTGTACCAATCATTCCAAAGTTTAGCATATTTATTCTCCTTTTTAATGATACAATTTTCAAAACGTTCTTTCGTAAGTTCAATCTCAGTTTAGAGATTTGATGTATCTACAACAGAATTATTTTTCACAACAGACATAATATCCTGACTGACAACTGCTCTCAAGAGACGCTTAATTTCCAATTCTAATGCCTTATGCTTAACCAAAGATTCATCAGCTTCTTTTGCAAGAGATTTGAAATCTCAAACAAATTTGATTACTTCTTTCAAAAATTGTATTTCAAAATATTGAACTCTAGTATCAACTTGGTTGACGATAGGTAAAATTTCATCTTTTACAATTTTATGAATCTCTTGATGAGCACTAGACGACCAATTGTGTATATCTAAAGTCATTCTTTGTTTGATAACACATTAAAGAGTCACAATGGTGCTTTCTACCTCATTCAAAAAATTTCGTGCAACACTTGGTGTAGCATCATCCGAAAATTCTTCATTTAGTATTGAAATTGATTTAGAAACATTGGCCGTTTTGGAAGTATTTGAAAAATACAACTCTTCACGTGACTTGGCCGTTTGAGAAACAAAAACCCCCAAAAGATGATTAATCTTTGTATAATTTACCGGTTTTATTTCTTTGTTTAATTGTTTCATTTTTAGGCGACTCTCTTGAGCAAGTTCTAGTGTCTCCTCTGAATCATACACCGCAGGAGGATCATGCTTTTCTAAAAGAACTTTGCCATTATATAAACTCTAGTGTTTTTGCTGAGCTTGCTTGAGATAAAATGGATTTTGATATCCCAAAGCCATTTTATGTTCGGAGTGGTAAAACAAGTCTGGCTTAGGTGAAAGCATGTGCATCGTTTGAATCAATTGACTCGTTTTGACCAAAATATTATCTAATTCCTTTATCTTATTCTCAAGTTGAATTTGATTATCAAGAAGCTCGTCTTCGCGTATTTTAAAATCAGACCTTCTCTTTTCTTCTTGAAGAGAAGAAACGGTTGACTTTTCCTTTGAAAGCTGTTTATTTAAGTTTGAAATTTTCTCATTCAAAGTCGTTATTTGTTTACCGGAACTTAGGTGAAGTGCATTTATCTTTTTAGTAAGACATTGTTCTTGATAAATAGACTTTTGATAACACCTTTCAAGTTTGTCATATTTTTCTTGACTAATTTCAAAACACTTTTCTTGATTTTTATATCTAGCAAGCTCAGTGGTCAATTCAGCATTTGTTTCTTTCATTTTGCGATTGACCGAGTTGACTTTCTCAACTTTAGCAACTAAATTATGAAATAATGATTCTTGTTACACACGTGTTTCCTCAACAGTTGCAGGATGTTGTTCTACTGTTCACCCACCTTGTTCCACGCTAGAAACCTCAGAAATAACATTACTATTATTCTGTTGTACTTGGTGTGGTTCAGGAATGGGCTCGAGTAGCTTAGTATACTACTCATCTTGAGTAAACATATTAAATATCTCATCATTATAGTAATTGTCATGAAGTTGTACCTCAGCTGATCCGTCTAAGCCATAGACGGGAGCTTTGTCACTCTGAGTGCCCGATATCGATGCTTGCTGCAAATTGGACATCAAAATGCAGTTTGCATTGACTTCCTCAATCTCATCAAGATCTGCTGCAGCAGGCATCAAATCAAACTCTTCAGCTTGTAGTTGGATTCCTGCTTCTTCCTTTTGAGCAATCAGCAAATGAGTCTGAAGATAAGCTGCATCCTTTCTCCTTGGTCTGACTGTGCAGTTTCTAGTAAGATGACCCAATCCTCTGTAGTTGTAACACCTTATCTGATTACAATTATTCCTATTTGCATTACCCTCAGCCCGTGCTGCTACAACATTACCATTCCTATTCTGATTAGCTATACCCGGAACAACAATTACCCCATTCTGATTTCCAACATTCTAAACACCTGGATTCTAAACTGCATTCTGAACAATCTGATTCCCTATATTTTGCCTAGCATACTGTCTAAACTGATTCCCCCTATTTCCTCCAACCATCTGCATTTGATTATCTTGAACTAAATTCATACCCGACTGAGTAATCTGCCTATTTAAAGGGTTGGATGAAATTCTATGGTTGTTGGTTGGTGTAGAGTAGTTTAGTTTGAATGCCTTAGCCATTAGAACAAGTGCCATGTTCATTGCAGCCGTGGGGTCTGTAATGTCTTTGGGATTTGGCATAGGTTGTTGCATGTAGTTCTAGTTGAATGATGGTGGTGAGTTATAGTTGTTGTTGGGTAGTGGTTGTTGTATGAAGGTACTTGATGATGGTAGATCTGGGTGAAACACTGGATAATTAAAAGGATTGTTGGAATTTGCCATGAGTGCTAAAGGATCTTGTATTTTTACAAGTCGTTCAGCTCTTAGTTCATCTACCTCCTTTTGATTGTACTTCAAGAAATCATACAACTGAGTGTAATCTGTTGTATGCAAGTCCTTTGTTTAATGAACAATAGTAACATGTCGACTCCATTCTGGTTGTAAGTTGTTTAGGAACTTGAGATTACTGGCAATATTTTTTGGAAAGTGTTTGTTTCTCTTGAAATCATTCATCAACTTTGAGAAACGATGATAGTAAGACTCAATCGATTCCCCATCAATGGAAGTAAACCTTTCCCATTCATTAAACAACTTAGCCTTCTTCTCTTGAATTCCAATATCAGAACCTTTCATCATTTGTTGAACACGTAACCAGATTTCCTGAGCAGTCTCACAACTATCAACAACTGTATAAATGTCTTTAGGAAGATCGAGAAGAAAGGCCTGAATTGCTTGATCATCAGCTTCTATCTGCTTAAGTTCCTTCCCAGAGAGTTCATCATCTGTCTGCTCATGATATGTTGGATTAACAGGAACTTCACGGTCTGCATCACCTGGTTCAGGAATCATTTGTCTGACATATGGACCATTCATAATGGAATTGTAGATTAACTTTCCATTTGGTCTACTCTTAGCATAGCGGAGAAGAAGTGATGACCTTGGAATATAGTTCTCTTTGTTAAGCATAGGAGGTCAGTTTCCAGAACCGATTGCATAAATGTCTTGTTGAGTCGACATTGCAAAAATGATGTGAAATGATATGCAAGGATCTTAAATAGGTAAAGTGATTGTTGTTTTGGATTGAAATCAATTAACGTTCACAAAATTTTACAAATCTATGATTTAAACCGAGAAAAGAAATGGTATCTTTTGGTGGATTTTATAAAATCAAGAAGAAATCGTGAGACAATGATTAATTGTTGTTGAAATCGTTGTTGTAATTGAAGTACTTGAGCTTTTGTTAACGATTGATGAGCTAAAACGATGACCGGTGCACAAACTTTGAGCTTAAAATGATTAACAGTTAATTAAAGCTTAAATAAGGACTAACGGTGCAATAACGATTCACGTTGGAGACAAACGGGCTGAATTATAACTATTAAGGACTAACGATGTAAACCTAATTCAACAAAGAGGATTAATAAACCACTAAAGGACGAATGGTGAATTTATCTTAGAGTCCATGGACTGAAATTGCAAAGTTCTAATTTTAATTAATAACACAAAACGTCTCCCTTTTATTTATTGTCTTCCTCGTTTTAAAAAAACATAAAATGTAAACGAATACGTTTTCTTTCTCGCGGACTCGTACGATTATCGTCGTTGGAAAGCAAATATACCACAATGATCGAAAAAGGATCATGATCACAATGGTATAGGTTATAAGTCCCGTAGTGAACCGACACACGAACCCGAAAAACCCGAAACTACATGAAACGTACACGTTTTGCCTTGAATACCTAAGTATAAGATGCCTAGCCTTCCTATGGTATAAATCGTCCTTGTTCAAGTGTATATTTCGCCTAGTAATGTGGTATTGTTCTCCCAACAAGAAACGTATAACTCGCCTACACACAAACGTATACTTCGCCTAAGCTTGAAGCGTATACTTCGCCTATACGTAACTGTATACTTCGCCTACACTGTGGTATAACTCGCCCAACTTTCCATGTTATTGTTCGCCTTCACAAAAACGTATAGTTCGTCTTCGTTGGACATGTATAACTCACCTACACAAAAAGCGTATACTTTGCCGGATGTTGTAACGTATAGTTCGCCTGATGAAACGTATACTTCGCTTGAAAGCAAATAAAAACGTACTATCGTCATTGTTCTTGTCTTGTTACTCAAAACAGTAAACACATCGTTATCTTTGTATCCTTTCTCAAATCGTGTACCACAAAGGTCAATAAGCTAACCAAAAAGATTTTTCGGAATAAGCTCGTTTACTACTGAATAAGCCAACCCAGACGCTTGAATAAGCTTGTAAAATAAGCTCGTAACTTTTTCAAACTTAGAGAAAACACCTTTTTTGACCCACAAACAAAACAATAAACCGTGACTGAATACGCTATACGTGTAAGACACAAACCACAAATAAGGTTGAAATACTGTTCTTGAGCCCAAAAGAAATTCACTTAATCCCAAGAGATGAAACTTATTTGAATGAGCCCAATAAAAGTAGTTATCACTACTGTATGATCCGACAAAGAAAAAAAACAAAACTAAAGTTAACAAACTTTAAGACAAACCTACGAAATAAAGAAAGAATAAGCTATTTTAGTAATAAGCCCAAAATAAGTCGAACGAATAAGCTCAAAAAAATTACAACAACAAAAACACTAAATCCAATCTTGGATCTTGATACCACATGATAGACTTATCATTTCACACACAAACAAGATTAAAAGGAAGAACTAGAGAGAGTGAGATGAGTTTAGAGAGAGAAATAATCAAAAGAAAATGGCTACACATTAAAAGAAAACAAAATGAGCAACACCCTCTCCACATGAGGAGAGGGCTTTATATAGTAGAGTACTTGGGCTAGCCTTGGGTTTAAGTGAGCTTCCAAGGCCGGGCTTGATATCTAATGGGCTTAAAGCCCGTAACTAGGCCCAATTAGCGTATAGTATTCCCGGGAACATTTACTAAACTAATACAAGGTTCGGGAGTCTTAATGACCATCGCTTCACATAAAACTAGGTCTAACAGGTTGACTTTTCAAAACATCTCACTTTGAGTCGTTTTCTGTAACTTGTACTTTATGCTATGAAGTAGCACCCCAAGTGGTATTCCGTTGCGTTGCGATTTTGGGGGGGTGTTACACATGAAACTCAATCATAAAAAATGCACATTTGGTGCGGAAGAAGGAGTGTTCCTAGGCCACGTAGTCAGCATGCAAGGAATCAAAGCCTGTCCAGAAAAAGCAGAAGCGGCGATGAAGCTACAATCACCCCAAACGTTGAAAGAAGCGCAAAGCCTAAACAGAAAGCTGGTGAGCTTAAATAGATTCTTATCCAAGTCCGCGGAAAAGTCACTCCCATTCTTCAAAACCCTCAAAAGGTGTGTGAAAAAGAATGACATCCAGTGGACGCCGGAAGCGGAAAAGGAGTTCCAAAACATGAAAAAGTGTATAGCGGAACTGCCAATGGTAACCGCACCAAAACCCAAAGAAGAGCTAATAATGTATCTCTGCGCAGCCCGGGAAGCAGTAAGCGCAATCCTATTGACGGAAAGGGACTCGCGGCAACTACTAATTTATTTCGTCAGTCGTGCCTTACAAGCCCCAGAAATAAATTACAATTCAATGGAAAAACTGGTTTTAGCACAAGTACATGCTACAAGAAGGCTGGAGAGATACTTCCAGGCATACCCGGTGGTAGTAATCACGGACCAACCCATCAAACAGATCCTGTCATGGTCCGAAAACACTGGGAGAATGTTGAAATGGAAATTTGAGCTAGAAGCATTTGACATCACCTACAGGCCAAGGACATCGATCTGCGGCTAAATCTTAGCTGATTTTATCGCCAAAAGACCAGACGAGGAAGATCCACCAATGGAAACACTAGCTAAAGAGGTAATCCTAGGACCGTGGACTCTATTCACGGACGGATCATCATGCCTATAAGGGTCAGGAGCTGGACTCATCCTCACAAGCCCAGAAGGCGAGGAATTTACCTATGCACTAAGGTTTGAATTTGACGCGTCTAATAACGAGGCGAAATACGAAGCCCTAATAGCCAGGCTACGGATCGCAGAACAAATGGGTGTAAAGAACTTGGTAGCCAAAGTGGATTCCCGCCTCGTGGCGAATCAAATCAACGGATCATACGAAGCCAAAGAACAGAGCATGATCCAGTACCTAGGAAAAGCCAAGGCACTCACTAGCAACTTTAAGATGTTCTCAATTGAACAGGTGCCGCGGAGCGAAAATAAAAAAGCAGACGCGCTAAGCAAAATCGCGTCCACGAGCTTCGCCTACCTCACCAAACAGGTTTTAGTAGAAATATTAAAAAAGAAATCGATAGAAGAACAAGAAATCCTTGCCGTTGTGGAAGAAGAAGGATAATGCTGGATGACGCCATTCATCGAGTACCTTGCGGAAAGCACCCTACCGGCGGACACAAAAAAGGCCCGGGCAGTCAAGATCAAAGCAAGGCAATATACTATGATCAACGGCGTCTTGTACAGATAGTCATTCCTACAACCATGGTTGTGGTGCGTCGGTCCAACTCAAGCAGAATATGTGATGAAGGAAATCCATGAAGGATCATACAGCATGCACCCCGGCCTAATGTCCGTAGTGGCAAAAGCAATAAGGTCCGGATACTACTGGCTGACGATGCACAAAGACGCAAGGAACATCATCAGAAAATGTAATGATTGTCAAACCCATCGACCAATTCCTAGAAATCCGCAGTAAAAGCTCACACCAATAACCTCTCTGTGGCCATTCTACAAATAGGGAATCGACATCTCAGGCCCATTCCCTGAAGCACAAGGAAATGTGAGGTTCTTGATCCTAGCCATTGACTACTTTACAAAATGGGTTGAGGCAAAGCCAGTCGCAACGATAACGGGAAACCAAGTCAAGAAGTTTGTATGGGAAAACATCGTATGCAGGTTCAGACTGCCAGGAGAAATCATATCTGACAACGGAAAGCAGTTCAGAGACAACCCATTCAAAGACTGGTGCGAAAAGCTCAATATCAAGCAAAGGTTTGCATCCGTTAAACACCCACAGACTAACGACCAAGTAGAAAGGGCGAACCGCAGTCTAGGAGAAGGGATAAAAGCTAGGTTGGGCGAACATAATAGAAATTAGGTTGAAGAAGTTCCGAATGTGCTGTGGGCACACCACACGATGATAAAAACAAGCAACAAAGACACCCCATTCTCCCTCACCTATGGCACCGAAGCTGTGATACCGGTTGAGATAGGGATGCCTTCGCTAAGATGTGTGGAGGTGAATCAAGCTGAAAACGATGAAGGGCTACTCTTAAACCTAGACATACTAGAGGAAAGAAGGGAGAAAGCGGCGATCCGCAAAGCTAAAAGTAAAGCCAAGATGGAAAAGTATTATAATGCCAGAGTTCGCAGTACAACCTCCGCCCAGGAGACTTCGTCTACCGCAACAACGAAGCAAGCAACGCCAAAAACAGCGGAAAGCTGAGTCCAAAATGGGAAGGACCATACGAAGTGGTGGAAGCACTTGGAAGAGGAGCATACAAGCTTAGGAACGGAAGCGGAGACATACTTCCGCGCACATAGAATGTCAAAGATTTGAAAAATGTTATCTTTAAGTTTCCATCATGTAAGCACCCCCGCCAATGTAAAACCGCACTAAAGGTTGGGGGAATTTTCCTTTAACCTTATGTAATGACTTTTATTCTATATTATTAAAATATCATGTGGAGCCTAGCTACCTCCACAAATTTTCCAAATAA
The DNA here is from genome assembly GCA_026074375.1 of Tanacetum coccineum. NCBI lineage: Eukaryota > Viridiplantae > Streptophyta > Magnoliopsida > Asterales > Asteraceae > Tanacetum > Tanacetum coccineum. The sequence continues at coordinate 25,378 of BQNB010080617.1, forward strand.
CTTGTTACACTTTATGCATATGATAAGACACGCACACATGCACATAACCACATATGTCACGGGAACGAGTACGGCCCCATAATTAACTCTGTTTGTTCCAACAACAAATAAGGATGAGTAACCTAAAAATTAACTCAATAAACGTAAGTAGATAGCAAGCCCAGTATAATAGCCGAACGGCCAAATAATGTTTAACAAAGATTATTACAAAAGATAGCAATTTCATTAAGCAAATGTTGCATAGTCATCCACATACGGCCACATGCGTAAAGTAACAAGGCTAAGCAAAATTAAAATGCTAGCGCCCGGAACAATAATGGCGCGAACCTATAACATACAAAATTAGTACACAGCCATAGGTGGCCGCGCACATATCACAAAAAAGGACCTGTTAAAAGGAAAGCTTCATTGAGAGTTTGTGATACGAAGCACCATAGTCAAAATGGGCCCAAATACCACAAGCTGGAAACATCAAGCATCACTAGACTTATCCAAAATGGACGCGTCAAACAGGTCATCGTGCGGCTGAACAACAGGTGGCTAATTAGCGGGCCCTCCATCACCAGATAAGATCAAGGTTGAAACCAGGTAATCCGCGACATCGAGAGACGAGTCATGGGGAGGAGCGGAGCTAGAAGCCCCACCTAGAGTAGAACTTAAGGGCGAACATAACCTCCTCTCACCAGACTGTCGGGTAGTAGGAATGGCATCGGATAACAGCATCTCACGATCTATAGAACCGGACTCAGAATAAATGGGCACGGTAACCTGATCAAGAGAGGGTTGGAACCGACAGAACTCAGGGGTAGCGTCCGTATTGCCGCGGTCATCCTTTAAACTTATAGCATACATAATTAATGCAAGCAGAGAACCCTTAAGGCTCTCTAACTCATCTAATAAAGGAAAAGATACACCCTCAAATTCAGAAACAGCGGCAACATACTTCCCCTTAATCTCTGGATCGTAAGCCTCAATCTGAGTCAAAGATCTACCAGCTTTACCATGCACGACCCCAGCCTACAAACCCTATTGAATACCTTTGTTAATAGCCATCGATATAACCTTACCCAAGGCAGAATGACATTCAACGGAACGAGCACACTTGTGTACAGCAAGGCGGACACCGTGCCCAACCACCCATCTTCGCCCAGCTATGGCGGTCAGCATATAAGGATAGAGGTCGTTGTCCATATCACGCCTCACGTCCGCAATACGGGCATCCAAAGCTGCAGCCCGCTCTGAAAAGTGCCGCTCTGCCGCATCCTGCTGAGACACAAACTCTTCCCGCTTCTTGCCCTCACCTACAACTTGATCCCTCAAACCATTACAATCCGCCGTCAACTGAGCTACTTTACCATCCAACTCTCCACGAACCAACTCCAAGGCATAAACTTTCTCTGACAAACCGGCATTCTGTGTATTTAAAGTAGCAACCTCACCAACTTTCACGGCAACCATAACTTCTAAATCAGACACACGCTTGCGAAGTTCCGTCACCTCCGCAGCCTCGGCCTCAGACTTCTCCAACCGTGCCCTTAAATCAACAATCTCCGCATCCCTTTGTTGAACCATCACAGCACTATCAGTAAACTTCTTTTCATACTTCTCCGTCGTCATAATCTCATGTTCATAACGCAAACGCAATTCAGAAACCATGCAAACTTGCTGAGCCGAGTTAATATTAAAACTGTCAAGAAATCCGGCGTCATGATGGTTGCGAAGAGCAGCCTAGTAACCAGGAGGGGTAACATGATCAAGAAGATTCTGACAAGTGACAAGATTATCTATCCGAGCATTGTTAGTAATATTCCAATTGGGAACATAGACATTCAGAGTGGTAGCGGAGTCAATAGTCTGAGACTCATAGAAGTCGTTGGCAGTAGAACCCTGACTCGGTGTAGCAGACAAAGTCTCAGCTTCAAGCTCGGGAGCGGATAAAGTACGACCATCACTCGCAGGCTCAGCCACGGGCATATTAACGCCGGCCTGAGCTGAATAAACTGGCGAAACAACCTGGGGAGAAGTAGGAATGTCAGTATCCATAGATCCAGAAGACAAAACAATAAAACGACCAAAGGGAGGACGCGTCCTTACATTATCACCCTCAGAAGCATGCTCCGAAGTGGGAGTAACGGAAGAAGAAGTAGCATCTTCCGTAGCAGGAGCAGCAGACCCAGAACCGGTGTCGGCCTGACCACTCTGCCCGATAAGCCTTCGTAGTGCAGTAGGAGACTTGCCCGCTGTGCTAGGCCGGGAATCGGAAATAATAACACCTTCAGTCCACGCTTTCTTCACAGGCGGCGACCCAGAAACAAAAGCCACTCTCTTTTTTCTCTTACCAACGTTAACATTAAGCTCATCCTGAATAGTATGGTCAACCAGACTGATGGTTTGCGAAGAAGGAGAGATAACCCTATCCTCAGTCTCAATCATAAGCGGAACCTCATTCTCAGCTAGAGTTCGTTCACCAGTCTTTACCTTAAAAGGGTCCGCAGAATTAAAAAGTTAAGTAAACCCATTTCTGCAACAAACAAAACACATATCAGAACATGAAACAAGATCACAAAACCCCCACCACATGCCTATATATAGACAAGACACCTACCCTCATCATTATTATGCAACAAAGTAGGACGGACTTCGGTCTCAGTAAACGAACGACTAAGACCCACAAGACATAAAAATATCTCTGGATACTTCCTAATGACGGTACGGTTTTCATTCAATAATTCTACACAAGGCAGATCTACAGCCTCGTCCACCGGAAGCGGATCTTTGACAACAGAAGTGCCACTAAACCATGAAGTAGATAACGGGCAAACCGAAGCGTCAATCCAGCAAAAACGGTTATTCCAGCTCTTCAATAAGTCAAATTTATTCGAGTAACAGCAGGGATCGTCAACACCTCTACGCTTCAAAAAAGATAACCACCCGTTGCTAATAGAGTTAACATAAAGACGGTGAAATGTGCCCACAATAGGAACACGACCAAGGACGCGGCACATAATCTCAAAATGACTCACCTTCGCCTCGCCAATAACAGACAGCTGAGAAAGGTTAATCTGATAGTACTCGAGAATGTAGAGTAAAAATTTTGACAAGGGGATCCAAAAATTGGCGAATTCAATAAAACGGGTGTACATGCCGATCTTCCCCTCCAGACTATCTTTGATTATAGCATTCTAATCAGGCAACTCCGGCCTCAACTCGGCCGAAATGTTAAATACAGCACAATGATGATCTAATTCCCTTTAGGTCAACACGAAGGTGACAATATAAATTGAACTACCAACCATTTTAAAGAAAAAGCAAATGCAAGAGGGAAAAAGAACCTAACATGTATTCTAAAAACGCACAGGCAGATGAGAAACAAATATACGAAAGAAGAATTGGATAAATGAGAGTAAAAGGAAGAGAAAAACGCAGTAAAAATTTAAAAGAAGCACAATGAAATAAGAAAATACTTATATAGATCCACAAGAAAGTCTAGGATGAGAACACGTGTCCACACATCCCATCCTACGGTCGAAGCGAGAGGAAATGAACAGTTAGTATGATTTGGGCACCTGACAAAGCGTCACATCAATCAGAAAAGCACGTGGTTAAGAGCATGTCAAGTTAACCAAAGCCACCTACCAAGAAGCGTATAAGGAAATAATAACGAGCCGTTGACCGCCGGAAACTAAGCGGATCTGAGTCTAGTAATATCTTTCACACGCGCAAAAGACACACTAGACTGTGGGGACATGATGACGTATAGTATCATCCAGGCCGCGAGCCCGAACCACGTGATAAGCAATTGGCCCAAGCCCAACACTTGAAAAGGCCCAAATTGACCAAACAACTCTACGGACCCGCAAGGAACATAATCCGCAAGCGGCCACAAGAAATACGAGCCATGCGGATCCGCAAAGAAGCATAACCCACACGCGGCCACAGGGAGCACAAGCTCCGCAGTTCTGCAAAGAGCACAATCCGCGCACGCCAGCGTGCCACTCCACGACAGACGGTCACCAGTGACTAAACCAAAAAGAGTAAGAGACAGAACATGGGATGTCGAGGAAGAACGTCAACGTTCCTAATAAGGATAACAGACGATGATAACGATAACCTAAGCAGCTACGCTACAAAAAGGTGATGGTATCACCGACGTTGACCTCACAGCAACAACCCTATTATCCATTGGGTAATATGGTGGACCTCGCCCCGTGACCCATGCGTCAGACGGCGACACTCGCCTATATAAGAAGTTATCCAAACACTTTTAACGGTATGATTTCTAATACTTACTCTCACACCGGAGTCCAATCGCGAGACCCTCCTCCCGCGGTAAGGCTAACGGTGTCTTTCTTTCTTAGCAGGAAATCTCCAAACATTCACTTAGTACAATCCCTCATCTGATAGCGGGCTTGCAATCTCCATTGTAAGCACGTTATTCTTACTTAACACTACCTCACTAATTTTGTACTAACAAGTTGGCGCCGTCCATAGGACCAAACACAAC
>BQNB010080618.1:0-21352 GCA_026074375.1 Tanacetum coccineum
GCTATGGTAAAATTGGGGTAACAATTAAAATATATGGGACCATTGCATATATTTGATTCAGCTAATGCTAATAAAGATTGATCAAACTTAAGTAATCTAGCATCTCTTAATATCATGCAAATAGGGGCATTAATTCCTAATCTAGTTAAAGGTTTTATTGCTATCTGAACTAATCCAATATGTAAGAACTTATTTGACTTTCTATGTTCTTTAATAGCTTTTGCAGAAAATAGTTTTATACTTTGATGATCTTGTAATAAAGGTAAAGTTTTTTCAGTAGTATTTATTGAATAATTTTGAAAAAATTCAAAAGATCCGATTGTATATAAAGTTTTAATATCTTGTTTAGGAATACTCCAATTTTGTAAGTTATTTTCTATATTCGAAATCATAATTTCAACAGAATTAGTATGATCTTGTTCTTCTTCAATATCAGAAGAGGAACCATTCTTTCGGTTAAGTAATAATTTTGATAATCTTTTCATAATGGATTATTTTGATAATATATATGTAAAATCAACTGAATAAAGTTTTATGATTACCTGAATAAATAATTCTACGGGAACATCCCCATATCTTCCGGGTCCGGCCGTCTTACGCTCTTCTGCGGCTAATCCAACGGATGTGATCGACAGGACTTACCAACGCAGTCATATTATTCATGTAATATAAAACTTATCCATTGATTTAGCATAATATTAACAAGATAATTCATTAATTTGTAAGATATCAAATTTATTAACTTTTCCTTAAAATGGCTCTGATACCAAGTAATGATTTATATGATTTATTGTACTATTCAAATAGAACTTATAGAATTAGTTATTATATATAATCGAAAACATTAATTTCAATTTAGTTATAAGTGATCCTGTCCCTATTGGTATCAGAGCCATTTTAAGGAAAAGTTAATAAATTTGATAGAAATTAGTTGATCTTTGGTCCTGTTCAAAGTAAAGTTGGTATCAGAGCCATTTGTTTCGAAAAACAGATTTCTTCTACATAAATTTGATTTATAATTTATTGTTATTCTATTATAAACTTATAGAAATTAGTTGATCTTTGGTCCTGTTCAAAGTTGGTATCAGAGCCATTTGTTTCGAAAAATGATAAAGTTGATATCCTTTTATTATGAGTTGTATTTACTCCCTTTGTATTAAACAAGAAAGAATAAGTTTTGTATTCATGAATTCATGGCTGCGTTGGTAAGCCCTGTCGATCAATCGGTTGGATTAGCCGCAGTGTGGTAAGACGGCCGGACCACGATGATATGGGGGTGTTCCCGGAGATTTGTGCATTCAGAAATACAAGAATTATTCTCTCAAGTTTAATCAAGTAAGTAATTCAAATACATAATGAATAGACTATCAAAATTATTATTAAATCGAAAAGGTGGTTTCTCTTCTGATAATGAAGAAGAACAAGATCATACTAATTCTATTGAAATTACTATTTCAAATATAGAAAACAAATTACAAAATTGGAGTATTCCTAAGCAAGATGTAAAAACTCTTTATAAAATTGGGTCTTTTGAATTTTTTCAAAGTTATTCTATCAAAACTACTGAGAAAACATTACCTTTATTACAAGATCATCAAAGTATAAACTTATTTTCTGGTAAAGCTATCAAAGAATATAGAAAGTCTTATAAATATTTACATGTTGGATTAGTTCAAGTAGCAATAAAGCCATTAACTAGACTAGGAATTAATGCTCCTATTTGCATGATATTAAGAGATGCTAGATTACTTAAGTTTGATCAATCTTTACTTGCTTTAGCTGAATCTAATATTTGCAATGGTCCCATATACTTTAATTGTTACCCAGATTTTACAGTAGCCTTAAGAGATCCAAATATTTTAGACGTATTAACTTTAGATATAAAAATGAAAAATATAGAAATGAAAGAAGGATCAGATCCTTTAGCTGTAATATATAGAGTATATTATAAAGTTATGTCTACTACTGTAGAACCTCGTGCTTTAATAGATCATACTAAAAATGAAACTATTATTTTTGAAGCAAACTTAGAAAATTCACAAATATGTATACCAAAGAAGTTAAAATGGGAAGAAATAAGAAGAAATGAAACATGGAATTTAGAAGAAATGAATCAAACAAAACCTTTAAAACTAAACAAAGATATAACTAATATTATAGAACATACAAATGGAAATATACAAATATCTTTTGGAAAAACTATAGGAGAATCATCTAGACATTCAACATATGTACCATCTAGTATAATATCTGAAAATGAAAAAGAACATTTAAGAAGAACTCAATCTTTGAAATTTAAAGGAGTTGATTTTAATAGTTCTATACCTAAACCAGTATATGAAGAAGATAATAAAAGTGATGAAACTGTTTCTACTTATAATTATAAACCTACAGAAGTAGATCATTACGAACAATTATAATATGTTTTTAAATAAAAAACAATTTGTTATAAATAATAATAGGCATCTTAATCATATAAATTTTATTAAAGAATTAATAGCAATGGATAAACATAGTTTGACAATAATAGAATCTTTAATAGAAACTTATGAATTAATAATACAAGTTGAAACAAAACCTAAGATAAAACAACAATTAGCCAATTGCTATAAAAGAAAAAAATCTTTAAAAATCTCTATAGAAATGGCACAACTAGAAATAGATTACATAAGAAGACAAATATTCACAATTGGATAAATATGGAAATAGAAAAAATACCAGAAATCAAATTTAAATTAGAATTTAATTATTTAAAAGATGAAATGTATAATACTTATAATAATGAAATACTTATTTGGTATTTTTCTACATTTGATAAAGACGAAAGACAAATGCATGAAGATTATTGGGTATTATATATGATAGATAATAAAGAAAATATTTTATTTTTCTCATGGTTTCATCTATATAGTTTAGAACATAATATATATATTCCTAATATTGCAAAAATAGAAGCTACTACTGATATAATTAAAACCTATACTGATTTAAAAACTAATGAACCTATAAATAGTATTCACCCTCCTAGTAAAGATATCTTAATTAATAAAGAAATTATTGGTATCCCTTTAGCAAAACATAATAAAGATACGGAAAAATCTTTATCTACTATTATTTACCAAAATAATTATACTAACGAAATGTTAAATACATTAGGAGAACAGCTTGATAGAATAGAAAATATTAATAATACTAAAATAGAAGAAGCTAATACGGCTAGCACCTCAGCAAGTACGTCACAATCTAAAAAGATAGATATAGAAGAAAATCCTATATTTATACCTTATAGTATAGACACACCAATTAATATAGGACAACAAGAAGATATATTAAAAGAAATAAATGAAAAATTACTCAAATTAAATATCAATAATATCAATGAAGATGACATAACAGATTTAGAAAACCAATTTAATGATAAACTCGAAATAAACAAAATAAAATATAACACATATACTCCTACATCAGAAACGAGAAATTATTATCATAGACCTACACTACCTGATATACAATTTGAAGAAAGAAATTCGTTATTACAAGCCCATTATGGTGGCACTGAAATATATGAATGGAATATTGATGGTCAAACAGAACATCAAATATCAAACTTATTACAAGAAATGACTATGGCAGCCAATGCTTACAAAGTCCATAAGAATAGTGAATTAAAAATAGTTCAACATTTAGTTGCAGGATTCACTGGCACTCTAAAAGGCTGGTGGGATAGTTATCTTACAGAAGCAGAAAAATGGATAATATTAAATGCTAAAAAGACTATAGTTAAAACTGAAAATAATATACAAACTGAAACACAAATTGAAGATATGATAAATACCTTAATATTTGCAATACTTAAGAATTTTGTTGGAGATCCAACAGCATTTCAAGAAAGAAATTCAGTAATATTATTAAATCTAACATGTAGAAAATTATCAGATTTTAGATGGTATACAGACGTATTTTTAGCTAAAGTAATGACTAGACCTGATTGTAGAGAAGCATATTGGAAAGAAAGATTTATAGCAGGGTTACCTAGATTATTTGCAGAAAAGGTAAGAAATAAATTAGCTGGTATATATAATAATATGATCCCTTATAGGGAAATAACATACGGAGAAATTATTAATTTCACTAAACAAGTAGGATTATCAATTTGTTCTGATTTAAAATTAAAAGACAAGATTAAAAAGGAAGGAATAAATAATAAAAAAGAATTAGGAATATTTTGTGAACAATATGGTTATGAAACAATAAAATTACCTTCAAGAAATTATAAAAAAATACCAAGAGAAAATAAATATATTAAAAGATATAGAAAACCAAGTAAAAAATATAATAACTACAAGAAAGGATATAATAAATACAAAAATAGAAAGAGAACATCATTTAATAAAGAAAATAAATATAAAAATTTTAAAGATATAATAACATGTTATAAGTGTGGAAAACAAGGACATACTTCAAATAATTGTTATACTAAAAAGAAAATTAATGAATTAAAGATATCAGATGAACTTAAAAATCAAATTATGAAAATTATGATTAATGAAGAATCTAGTGATTCTAGTATATCAGATTTTGAAGAAAATGATTTAAATATTGTAGAAAATGAATCCACTAGTAGTAATGAATCAGAAGAATGTGCATGTATAGGAAATTGTACTTGTGATTATAAAGAAATAAACACTATTCAAGAAGATGATGAAATAAAACGACTATCAGATTTAATAGGAAAAAAAAGAACAAAATGAAAGAATATATAATTTTGACGAAATATGTAAAAGATTTAATAAAGAAACAAAACCAATAACAATTTCAGAATTACAAGAAGAATTAAAAAACATAAAAACAGAAATAACAATATTAAAACAGCAAGTAAAAACATTGGAAGATAAAAATAAAGGAAAAGAAATTATAAACACATCAGAAGTTAATAAAGATACAGATACTTTGGTAGTAAATGAAATACAAACGATAAATTGTCAAAGATGGTATACTAGAGTAAACATAGTAATTAATGAAAAATTTAAATTATCTCTAATAGCATTAATAGATTCAGGAGCAGATTTAAATTGTATTCAAGAAGGGATAATACCTACCAAATATTATGAAAAATCATCTCAGAGATTATCTGGACCTAATGGATCTAGATTAAATATAAGTTATAAATTATCTAAAGTTCATATTTGTAAAAATAATGTTTGCTTTAAAACTCAGTTAATATTAGTTAAGAATTTAAGTTCTCAGATTATATTAGGACAACCTTTTGTAACACAGATATATCCCTTTTCTGTAAATGAAAAAGGCATTTTAACTAAAATATTAAATAAAGAATTAACATTTGAATTTACTACACCAATGATAACAAAAGAAGTAAATATGATACATAACAAAGAAAAGCATATAAAATTTTTGATAAATGAAATAAGTGACATAAGAATAATAAAACAACTACAACAAGAAACAATAAAAAATAAAATTATTAAGATAGAAGAAAATTTTAAAAATAATGTATGTGCAACAATACCTAATGCTTTTTGGAAAAGAAAGCAACATATAGTAGAATTACCTTATATTAAAGAATTTAATGAAAAAGATATACCTACAAAATCAAGATCTATACATATGTCTCAAGAATTAGAATCACATTGTAAAAAAGAAATACAAGATTTGTTAGACAAAAAATTAATAAAATCTTCTAAGTCTCCATGGTCATGTTCGGCTTTTTACGTCATGAATCAAGCTGAAATAGAAAGAGGAGCACCAAGGTTAGTTATAAATTATAAACCTTTAAATAAAGTTTTAGAATGGATTAGATATCCTATACCTAATAAGAGAGATCTATTAAAAAGATTGTATGATTCAAAAATCTTTTCAAAATTTGATATGAAGTCTGGATTTTGGCAAATACAGATTAAAGAAAAAGATAGATATAAAACAGGTTTTAATGTACCTTTTGGGCATTATGAATGGAATGTTATGCCCTTTGGACTAAAAAATGCACCATCAGAATTCCAAAACATTATGAATGATATAATTATTCCGATAAATAATTTCGCCATAGTATATATTGATGATGTATTAAATATATTTTATGATATAATATATAAAAATGGTTTAGCAGTTTCCCCTACAAAGATAAGTTTATGTAAAACAGAAATAAGATTTTTAGGTCATAATATAGTTCAAGGAACTATTAAACCTATAGACAGAAGTTTAGAATTTACAAATAAATTCCCTGATGAAATAAAAGACAAAAAACAATTACAAAGATTTTTAGGATGTCTTAATTATATTCATGATTTCTTTAAAGATCTAGGAAGTATATGTAAACCTTTATACGATAGACTTAAAAAGAATCCTAAACCATGGACTGAGGAACATACAAAGATAGTTAAAAACATAAAAGATAGGATAAAAGAATTACCATGCTTAAATATACCACATCCTGAGGCTAATCTTATAGTTGAAACAGATGCTAGTGATATAGGCTATGGAGGTATATTAAAACAAAAACTAAAAGATGGTAAGACAGAACAATTAGTTAGATTTTATTCAGGATCTTGGAATGATACTCAGAAAAATTATTCTACTATTAAAAAAGAAATTTTAAGTATTGTTTTAAACATTAAAAAATTTGAGGATGATCTTTATATGAAACCTTTTTTATTACGTATTGATTCTCTTTCAGCTAAATTTATTATTGAAAAGGATGTCAAGAATTTAATTTCTAAACAGATTTTTGCTAGATGGCAAGCTATTTTAAGTAATTTTGATTTTACTATTGAACATATTAAAGGAGAGAATAATCATCTACCAGATTTCTTATCAAGAGAATTTTTACAGGGATGAATCCAGATAAAAGAATCGTTATTCCTAGACCCATATTACCTTCTTCTTCATCACCCAGAACACCAACTCAAAACAGATTTACACCCCTTATACCTACTTATAGTTCAATAACTAGACCTAGAAATAGACCACCTTATTCACCATTAGCTCATTTACAAGGAATGCCACCAACCATTAGTCCCTACAATAGATCTCCTACATCAGTTTCTTCATCAAGTAGACCAAAATCTCCTTCCATAAATACAGAAGTTCAATTCCACACCAACCAGCATAAACAGACTGTTAAGATTTTAGAACTTTTGAAGAACAGAGCTTCATCAAGGCTTTCGGTAGTATTAGACTATTTATGGCCATTAAAAACCACCTAATTTTTATACTCAAATGATTTTTCAAAAACCGATGACGAAGTATTATTTATGAGATGATATTGTAGATACACAATCTATTGTCAAAGTCAAACATAATTTTGATGCCAAATGATCAAAAGTATTAAAGTTTAGTAAAGTTGAATTACATGATTTATCACATAGTAGATTGGGGAATTGAGCTTTTCTATTAAAGTTTTATCCAATTTCCCTGAAATGGCCGGGTTTTTTACTTATACTGAATTATGTCGAAGCATGGAATAAAGCATTCCTGCTAAGACTTTTCCCATACTTGGTTTTTTCATTTTTCAGAAGATTTCTCTTTAAGATACCCAAAATGGTTTATCAAATGGTTTCAATATTTTGGTATTATTCCAGAAGTTTTTTCTCCAAAAATATTAGCAGGTTATGAACATTTTAAAGAATTATTTAAACAAGAAGAAGTTCCTATGTTCGAATATATATTACAGTTTGCAGCAGTATTCAAGTTACCATGGATTTATGTCTTTTAACCATAAGGTTACAAAAACGGCAAGGAATAGTTTCCCACCATTATAATTGAGACAATTCGAACTAAATGTCAGTGTTAAATGGTGGAAAAAAATAGAAGATAAACAAAAGCTAAGTAAAGAAGAAGGTCTTTGATATTATTATGATATTACAGCAGAATGTTATCCTGCTAGTCCAGTCCATCCTATTGTACAAAGCAAAATAATAAAAGATGATGGTGATGATATGCTTAGAGAAATCAGGGATGGGGATTGTAAGATTAAAGATTTAGCTAGATAAATTATTAGTGAAATCAGAAAGTTCCCCATCAACTAGTGATGAATTATTTCAAGACTCTCAAGCCCTTATGATATGCTAAATGTAATTGATTTAAGTTACTTTTCTATAAGTTATCTTCTAGAAGAAAGTCGTAGCAGTGACGCAATGATAAAAGACAGCTCAATAGCAGAGGAATTATTAAAGATGACTGCAGACACCCACGATATATTAAAGGACAAAAAGCTGACCATTCACGATAAGAAATTATTGCAAGAAGACAAGAAGACATGTAAACACCCCAAATGGGTTCGCAGCAGAATAAGGATCCGGGGGGGCTGTCATTGTGTGGGGCACATCTTATGTGGGGGGCTGTTACTTCAGATCAACAGCACAAGATATATTATAATTTGAAGACACAAAAAAAGTCGTTTAAATGAGTACAATGGATTTTAAATAAAAGATATATTACAAATGCTTATGCTTTACTTGTTTCTTTTGTTCATTATACAAAAAGACAACTTATTTTATTTCCGAAAACATGATACACATAAGTCTTTAACTGTACAATCCCAAAACATAACCACAATGCATCCTTGGCATCTCGTGCCTTAATGACCTCATGAAAAAACATTGCTTTTTAAAAACGTCAACAAAATGGGTTGGTGAATTCATAGGTTAATGTATTTTAAATTATGCAGGAGCCGCAATGACTTTTCGTGATGTTTACAACATATGCCAAACAATCACAATACCAGAATTATTGTTTTGCAATAAGCTCTTCATGACACCGTATGCTCAACTATTTATTTGCTATTTTAGCAGTTATTTTGCCGTACAGAATGTTGTTAACCGCACTTCCAGTACGTCATGGTCAACGTTCGTTCTAGTGATAGCTATAACTCCCAAACGGGGAGGTTAATCCAATAGATCTTTGTATATCATTCGCGCTCAACATAATGTAATTCACAACTCATCTATGCAATTAATGAGTTCATGAATATTAGTCTCGAGTGGGTTATCGCTACTTAGGCAACACATAATCAATATACTTTCAACACTTGGTCAAATTTTTTCAAAACAAGCATTTGTTTCCACCCCAAAGAATATTATCAAATCAGTAAAACTATAAAAAGTGGGGCTTTGAATCTCCTTGAGTGATAGCTCAAAATTAATCTAAGATAATTCGTCAACAAGACGTAAAATGCAACCTATTAAATTAAGGCTGTTGTATAAGTATGAGTACTTTAATTTACATTGAATATAATCTTATAGTTTGTTCACATTCATACTATGTTCGGGCTATCATAAATATGAGGTCATGACATGTCCACGTTACGAGGAGTGGAGGCACTTTAAATCGTAAATCAACAACCTCTATCGATACACCATCCGTAAGTGCCTCTCATTATGAAACTCCCTTTGTAATAGAACACTTTGATAACCACTCTATATTCGATTATAGCATAATCACCGACTAATCGTTTTAGGTTGATATATTTTATAAGTGAAATCGTTTATAAATATACTTTTCGTAAAATATAATGAACTAGTTTGGTCGTTTTTTAAGCCCGTTGCTCTGCGTTTTTTTACTGTCCACGTCTTTCTGTTCGATAGTAAGACTGTAAGTAGCGATCAAAAATTATTACATTTTTAAGTTTTTAAGATTTCTGCGATGGAAATAGTAAAATTACTGTTTCTGGACAGTCAATTTGTCGTCTTTAGGCTGTTAATTAGCGTAAATTGTAATCGTAATAACCTTATTCGTTTTAACCCTGATTTTTGTGATTCTTTCGAAGTACGTTTTTGTTATTAAATGAGGTATTAGATTTTATAAAGATAAATTCACTGTTGAATATTGGATTTTTACTGTCATAGTTTATAAAAATTACTTTTATAAACTATAATTATCGAAAATGTCGTATTCTACTGTTATAGTTCCGTTTGAACGATTCTTGCATTTTCTGTGTACGATCTCGTAATCAAAGTTATATCATATTTTAGATGTTCTTAAACTCAAAGTTGCTGTATATGAATAATAGTTCTTTTTATAACAATAGTGTTTAATAAAGTTGTTTATAGTCGTAAATTTATAGTCGTAAACTCGTTTTTAACGTATCTTTTTCGTTATAGATCGGTTTTTCAAGTTTCTTATCATTATGGAATCGTCATGAGGCGTATTATAACTCTAAAACATCATAACCTACTGTCCAAAATTCGTGTTTGGACAGCCCCTAAGTATTCATGTGTTTAACTTTATGAAAACCTTGTTTTTATGTATTATTAACTTAGTAGTTTACTATAAAAACTCTTAAAAACATATTTTACATATGTGGTACTTATAATAAGGTCTAATATCATCCCTAGTCCATATAATTTCATTGTAACAAGTTCAACCCTTTTACTTTCATTATTTTCACATGTGAAGTTTAAGAAAACTTATAAAACCCTAATTTAACATAAACATGTTTATACTTAATCCATATAGGTTAAACTATACTTTTATTTTTACTTTTCATGATATTTAGGACCATATGACAATAAAGAATAAGTGTATTAAATTGATTGAAACTCATAATAGAAAACTCATTTTACAATATTCCAAAGTCTATTAGTGGTGTATCATGGCTATATTTTAAAGTGTCAACACATAAAATCATAAGAATAAAAGTTAAAGGATTTAGAAAACTTGAGTAAATGAGTAAGAGGATGTGAAATAAGTTCTAACCCGTGTTTAGATTCAAAACAAGCTTCCAAGCTTATAACCCTTAGATTAGGTTTCCAAAAACCTATCTTTCTTTTACCTTTTAATACCTTGCCAAATATGATGAGAATCAATGCTTGCAAACACCTTAGATTACTTAAGTATGTTGTGTATAGGTTGTATAATTTTAGAAAAATCAATGGCTTATGGATTTGTTTTTTGGGTGGCTTATGTTGCCTGTGAGCTAGAGGAGTGAACAAGATAGTGTTTTTGGTGATTTATTGACTCTAGAGTGGTTTATGAAAGGTAGAGTATGTAAACATTTCTCATGCATGCATGCCTATTTATAGTCAACATATTCTCCTAACTTAACCATGGTTCTTTCTAACCCTAGGTTTAGTTAGCATGATCAAGTTGGGAAAGTTGTAAGTGTATCTTTTATCAAATATCTTAGATATTATGTAAGGTGTTGAATACTTGGTCTCATCTTCTAATCTTCGCATATTATTGTATATGTGTGATTTTATATTTGTTTTTTGAGTCATTGGGTATAACGTGGGTATTAGTTTAGCGTAGTTATGGTTTTAGAACTTCCGGTCATGGCATAAACGTATTTTATTTATGAACGTAAGCTTTTTACGTAGCCGATAAAAATAAGATGAACAAAGTTATTAATTATCCTCATTATTTTAATCCTATAAATTGCTTGATGCGCAACCTTTAATCGTTTTTAAGGCACCGTTTTACATTGTATGGCATTTCAGTTTACGCGTTTAACGTAAACGTTTGACGGTGTAAGAGCAAACGCGGTAAAGAAAACCTAAATAGAATTATGAATTACATAATGTCATACAATGACCTAAAATACGAGGTTGTTTTCTAGTACAGCCATATCACCGGCTTTGTGCTGATTCTGAATCCAGATGGAGGGATCCGGAGGAGGACTCCGAGGGGCATTGCTGACTTCCCTGCCGACGGTGGGATGGAGATGTGAGCCCTTCGATGATGGATTGTAAGGGTGTATGATACGTGATGCTGATAATGAGGATCCTTTCGAGGACGCGGTGGATGGACATAGGAGGAGGAGCGCACGCCAGCTCGGGCCGAGTCTCTGCCTTATACCTGGTGTTGACCCTGTTCTCCCCAGCTAGGGATTCAGAAGCAGTTTGAGATGAGAGTCGGCACCTTACACCTAGACCAGCCTGTCAGATTTAGGATCCTCCTTTGCCTTAGATCAGTCTACATAGGGCACGGAGATGTCAGACCTGAGAAACCGATGTCAGCAGCATGGAGGCACGCATTTGACTGTGTATGTGGCCGCACCTACACCACCACTACCTGTAGCATCTCCACCATTACCTCTACCATTCACACTCACTTACTAGCCTACTGATGCGGGCACCATTAGGCGATAGGGCAGCCGGGTTTATGATGAGAGCTAGCAGGTGGCATCACTCCCTCTTATCACTATCATTCTTACTGTACCCAGGCTGATGTTCCCGACGGCTGGAGAATGAGATGCCGCTACGGAAGAGAGCTATCTTTGCTTGTCTTAACTACTCCCGCTCCCGGATGCTGGGGTTCAGGGAGAGTTAAAACAGTTGAGTGGGGGGCCGCGAGACAAGCCAGGCCTACTCTAGAGATCGACACTTGGGATGAAGAATTGTTGAGGCATGATGGAGTTGAGCACCGGACCACCTTGGGGGGGTGACCAGAGAGTAAGACAGTGCTTGATACTACTGTTAGGGCAGAGGACTGGAGAGTTCTCAGGTTACGATTTGATGGGGGCATATGATGAACGAGCTTTACTGAGAGCCCGATTAGTCAACCCACTATCAGAGTATAGGACCATACTACCACCACATGGCTTTTGGTTTAGGATAGATGGGCATGTATATGCTCGTTTATAGCATAGACTTAGTTCTGAGGATAGAGGGAGTGCAGCCATAGAGCACATGTGAGGACCCTTATGGCACAGGTGCAACGTTTTAGTGCTCAGACCAAATCATTAGACTTAGTTGACTCAGCGCGTTGGACGTATTGATACTAGGAGGCTAGAGGACCCAGAGCCCCAGGATGGGCCAGCTGGGCTGGCCAGCAGCTTTGTTTGAGTCACGTATCATTTATAGCTATCCTGTATATGTCCTATTAAGTTTTATGGGTCTACTCACAGCTAATAGGCGGTAGGGACGTTGTGTTGTATCTTTTTAGCTTATCATTGTATTCTTATGGCGTGTTAAGTATTATAGGTGAGCCCCAGCTACACACCGCCTTAGGTCCATATGTTCACCCTTTGTATGTATTGTACTGAACATGTTGTAATCAGGGCCATCTTGTATGATTATTCTCGGATGTTGTTGTGTGGGGTGTTATGATAGTTAGGTCATTGTTGATTTCACTTTCAGTTGTATCTTTCACTGTGGATTGTGATCTCATTTTATTTATTATGCATATGTCACATTACGTTTATGATTGTGTGAAATCTGATGTGTATTATATTCCTTGTGATTTTTAAAGAAAATGCCACCAAAAAGAACCACGAGGGCAACACCCGCCACCACAACCGCTCCTACCATAAATGTCACTGATGCTCAGCTCCAAGCTTTAATCGATTAAGGCGTTGCTGCTGCTCTAGTAGAACCGCGGTGCACGCAGGGCACGAGGACGGGCGATGAAGACAGCCATGGTGTAGAGAAACCGGCGCGAAGAAGGCAGTGCTTCTACTCAACGAGAATTCACTTACACTGATTTCCTAAAGTGCCAGCCTATAAATTTCAAAGGCATCGAAGGAGTCGTTGGCCTGACCCAATGGGCAAAAAAGATGGAATCGGTTTTCCTTATCAGCAACTGTGCTATTACAAGTCAGGTTAAGTATGCATCTTGTACCCTTCAAGGAAGTGCCATAACGTGGTGGAACTCACACGTAAGGGATGTCAGATAAGATGTGGCATATACAATGCCATGGGCGGCTTTGAAAAGGATGATACCAGATAAATATTGCCCTAGGGGTGAGATCAAAAAGCTGGAATCTGAGTATTGGAACTTAAAGGTGAGAGGTATTGATTTAATGACTTATAATCAACGATTCCAAGAGTTGGCCACTCAGGGTGATTAGATTGTTCCCTGGGAATCAGCTAAGGTGGAAGGGTTATGTCGGTGGTCTTCCCGACTAGGATTCAAGGCAGTGTTAAGGCATCAAAGCCTCATCAGTCAATGCAGAAGGCCATTGAATTTGCTACTGAAATGATGGACAAAAAGCTGCTCACTGCAGCTTGAACGACAAGGATAATAAGAGGAAATTTGGACGATCCTTCAAGAAACAAACAAAACCAACAGAGGCAAACCCATTCAAAAGAAAAATTATGTGGCACGAGCTTCATTGCATGGGCCTGGCGATAAGAAGCTTATGGAGGAAACAAACCTCTAGTGTATCAAGTGTAATTATGTACACCACGATGGGCATGTATTCAAAAGTGCACTAACTGCAAAAATAGTTGGCCACTGCGTGCCTCGTGTTTGTAAAAGGTTCGACTTCTGCTAACAACACAATAACAACAACAACATAACAGAGTAACCCAAGGGACAAATCCACGAGTTTACGCACTTGCTTTTGAGTGTGGAGTTCAGGTCACTTCAGGAGTGACCTCGCCAAAGTCTGAAGAATGGAAAGTAAGGGATGGGTAGAAATGGTAATGTCTTGTAGCAAGGCTTATGTTGTGGCTCTGCTATGAACTAACCCAAACTCTAAAGGTTGTCACGGGTTACGTTTCCTCATCTAACTAACGTTATGCTTCATACTATTTGATACTGGGTGCCGATAGAAGTTTTATCTACTGGCATTTTTAGTTCTTGTTTGAATTGCATAATCATCCCAACTACACTAGACCATGGTTATGATGTTGAGTTAGCTGACGGTAGCATACTTTGGGTTAAGACGCTTATAGGGGTTGCACTCTAAACTTTCTAAGATCATATTCAACCATCGTCTGGAAGCCCGTAGAGATAGGTAGTTTTGACGTCATTATCGGTATGGATTGTTAGCTAAATATCATGTGTAATCATAGTGATGATGAAACTTGTTCGTTGTCACTTTGGAGAAAGCTTTTCATTTTTATGGTGACGGAAGCAACAACGGTCACGAGTCCCGATTAAACATCATCTCGTGCACCAAAACACAAAAGTATTTGCTGGAGGGATGTCCTATCTTTCGGCAACAGGTGTACTATGAACATACGAAGACAAGTCAAAGGAGAAGCAACTGTGAAGTATCCAACTAGTTCAAGACTTTCATGCGGTATTTCTCGAAGGAATTGCCGGGTATTCGCCACCAACCTCGCCAAGTGGGGAATTTCAAATCGATTTGATACCTAGTGCTGCGCCGGTAGCACGGGCACCTTATCGACTGGCTCCATCCGAGATGAAGGCGTGTCGGACCAATTTAGAAAAGACTTTCCGCATATGCTTCATAAGACCCGGTTCATCACCTTGGGGTAGCTCGAGTCTTGTTTGTCAGGAGGAATGGATGCACATTACGGATGTCATTTGATTTACCGGGAATTGAATAAGCTGAACGGAAAAGAGCTCGTTATCCGCTTCCCAAGGATATGATTTGTTCGATCTAACTCAATAGGTTCGAGTAGTGTGTCTACTGCAAGGCGACCTGAGTCGGGTTATATAACTAAAGGGTTCGTGAAGAAGATATTCCGAAGACCGCATTCAGAATGATATGGACATTATGGATATTTCAGTTATGCCATTTGGTTTGACTAACGCACCTGCTGTATTTATGGATCTCATGAATCGGGTGTGCAAACCATATCTGGATAAATTCGTGATTGTCTTTATTGACGATATTCTGATATACTCGAAGAACAACAAGGCATGCAGATGCACTCAAGTTAATCTTGGAGGTTATTAAGGAAGGAAAGGGGGGCTGTTGTATGCCAAATTCTTCTAAATACGAATTTCTGGATCCCTAAGTACAGTTCCTTGGGTACGTGATCGACAATATGGTATTCATGTGGATCCTGCCAAGATTGAATCCGTTAAAGATTGGGCATCTCCTAAGTCTGCAACGGAGATTCGTCAATTTTTGGGCCTAGCAGGCTACTATCGAAGATTCATTGAAGGATTCTCAAAGATCGCCAAGCTAATGACCAAGCTCACTCAAAAGAAGATCAAGTTTGATTGGAGTGACAAGGCTCAAGAGGGCAGCTTTTCAATGATAAAGCCGAAGTTGTTGTAGCTGCACCATTTAGCGTTACCCGCAGCGAAATGAAGACTTATTCGCTTACTTTGATGCTTTCCAATCAAAGGGTGGGCGCGGGTGCTAATGCAGAGAGAAAGTCATTGCTTATGCATCACGCGAAACCTAAAGCTTCATGGGAAAAAATTAACTACTCCATCATGATTTGGAGTTAGGCGCAGAATAGTATTCGCTCTAAAGATTTGGGGGCATTATCTGTACGGGACAATCATGTACAGTGATGCGCTGATCACAAAATTTACAAACTCCTCCGGATCCGAAGGAATTAAACATGAGACAGCGCCGTTGGTTGGAGTTGGCTTAGTGATTAGATTGTGAAATCCTTTAGCGCCAAGAAAAGCAAATGTAGTGGGCTTGATGCATTTGAGCAGAAAGGAAGGTAAAGCCATTAGGGTACGGCCGTTAGTTATTGACTTATTGGTTGGACCTTCCCAGGGAATTTTGGAGTCTCTGATTTGAGGCCTAGAAAACTCAGAAAACCTCAGCTCCGAAGACGTAGGATGGTCTGGTGATTGAGAATTCTGAATGGACCATATAACGCCCAGGAAGTGATGGTGGAAGTCTCACTGACTGTTACGGATGGGACATTGTCTAAATCAACAGATCGTGGTTACGCGCTATGGTGACCTAAGGGTCTTTGATTATGCATGCGTCTCACAAAGTCGGAATATTCTGTTCAGCCCGGGTGTCCGATACAATGTACCAGGAACCTGGAAGCAACTATACTGGTGGACCTAAACATGAAAGATGCACATTGCAACCTCTATTAGCAAGTGTTTGACTGTGTTTAAGGGTTTGTTTTTTAAAGCCAGGACACAAAAACATCTGGCTTACTCGTACAACCAGCATATTCCTTCAATGGAAGTGGGATAATAATCATATGGATTTTTGTCACAAAACTTCCAAGAATGCAAAGTAGAACGCACATTTGGGTATAAGTAGATCCCGACATCACTAAGGCTGCACACTTTTTACTGATGTGGGAAACTGACCTTTGGACCAATAGCAAAGACTGTACTTGGAAGGAACGTGTCAAAGGTATGGTGCTACCTAGTCTCGACTTCATTTGTGATCGTGACCCCCGATTACAGCAAATTTCTGGATGGTCATTTCAGAATGTTATGGGTACTAGGCTAGATATGCGTATCGGCACATATCATCGGGCAATAGGGGAGGGGATGATGGAAATCTCAAAAGAAACCATTCAAAATCTTGAAGATATGTTACGGCTTGTGTGTGATAGACTTTGGGAACAGGTTAGGAAGGACACTTTACTCCGATGAGACGATTATCATACAACAATAGTTACCAGCTAGTAATTAAATGCTGACCCATTGAGGACACGTTATGGCCAAAAGTGTCGATCGCCTTCCCTATTAATGTGACTTTATTTTCCTTTTCATGTGTGTTGGGCCGAGGTTAGAGATGCTCGGCTCTCGGTCCAGAACTTGTTCATAAACAATTCCGAGAAGATTTTCCAAGATTAGAAGCACCAAAATGCAAGCTGCTCATGATCGCCCAAAAGGAGTTAGCGATGTGTGACGTAAGCCTTTAGAGTTCAGTGTGTGATCGTGTTATGTTAAAAGTATCACCTTAGGAAAGGGGTCGGTACGTTTCGGAAAAACGGGTGAAAGTTGAATACCCATTGGTAATATTGGACCTTTCAGGTGTTAGCTAAGTAGGAACCGTTGCTTATTAGACTCGAATACCTAACAGGTAAGCAGGGTTCGATAGGCCCGTTGTTCATGTATCCAATCTAAGAAGGTTTATCTGACGATACCAATTGGTAGATTAGGTTGTTAGATAAATACACATTGATGAGTAAACTCCACTTTGTTGAAGGAATACCAATTAGAATTTGGATCTGACAGTCAAGAAGTTGTAGTGAAGTCGTTTTTCCCCAAGCATCAAATGTTCGATGGAACTCCAAGGAGAGGTCTTGAGTTCACATGGTGAACCGCAAAGATCAGTTCCGGAAAATACCGCACCTTTCAAAAAATGCTGAATCTTTGAGCACTTGGGATACAGGCTCCTCCTAAGGGTCGAGACAGGTAACATTTTCTCATTTTCAGGTTATTTACTACTTTAATGAAAGTCCATTATTTTAGTTTTAGAGTTTTTTCGCGTTCGTTTTTAATTTATTACGTATAGTTAAATCGCGTAAAAACTAAAAATCAACGTTGAATGTAATTCGGACATCAAAACAATTAAATGGTTTACATCAAGCAGTGTTAAATGATTATTAGGGTAGTAATGTTATAACTTTTTGTAATTTATTTTTTTTGTTGGTTCCGTTAAAACGTTTGCGTTTCGCAATAAATTACAGTTCGGTCATACCGGAAGCACCGTTACCCATCTTACACTCAAACAATATCACATACTCTTATACCCAATACTATAAAAAATTAATCTTATTTTGTTAATTGACAACTCTCTAAAAACCGGACCTAAGAGTTTACATTAGAAAGTAAATACAATAAAAAACTTCCAACTAGCTCCTTTCTAACATGTTAATTCTTACACTAAATGTACTTGTTAGAACCCAAGTGTTCTAAAGATTGTACCTCATCATACGTTGTTCCTCTCCCCCCCCCCCCATTTCAGCGTGTGATCAGCCATAGGGAAGGAGGAGAGGTCTTTGACCTTGTCCTTAAACCACCATTAATCCCCTAGTTTTATGTTAAGGTTGTTTTGGGTTTTCTTGCACTATAAAAGGAAAGTCCTAGGTTATCTAACTCATACTCTCTCATGCAAGCTAATTAAATCACACAAACTCTCCCTATTGTGATTTTCAAAACATGGCATACCTTGATGTGTGCTAGGGTTTCATTTTTTTTTGCTCATCCTTTTGCATCCAAGGCATTCCAAGTATTCAAGTGTTCATTCCAAGGTTACCTAAGGTTACTCAAGGTGTTAACAAGCTTGGATTCGGGTTTAACAAGGAATTATCAAGAAAACATATTTAGGGTTTTCTTGATTAGGGTTTTGATTTTGAAGGCTTGGTTAGGGTTTACATCTTGTGTTCATCATCCTACTTGTCTTCTAAAAGGTCCATTTAAAGTATTCCATGTTCATTCATTCATTTCCTATTGTGTACATACTTGTTGTATAAGTTAATCACCACCTAGATTCATTTTTAAGTTATATAAAGTGTTTGAGGATTTCATATGAACAAGTGACATGAACATTTAGAGGACTTAATACATGTAAGATATACGGTATAATACTTGGTGAAATTATGGTGCAAAGTTCTTAAACAAAAATGATTGTAAACTAACTTTATTAATTAAAAACCCTAATTATATTTTTATACCTACTGTTGGAATTCGAACCATAAACCCTACATTTTATATTTTATAAAAATAGTACTCTTTACAAGGATCGTAGGCATGTAAGGAACTCGAAAAACGGAATTATAACGAACAAGTTACGTATTTTACAAGTTGTATATAATTAATTATATAAAAACAAACTGTTATGAACAGTAAATATTACTGTTCATCAGGGGTTTAAATCTTATAAATATGATATTTTGATAAATTATCTTAATACTAATCCAAGGATATAAGGAACTCGAGAAACGGAATTATAATGAACGAGTTATGATTTAAACAAGTCACGTTTAATTAATTCTATACAAACAGTTTTTATAAACTGTAATAAACAGTAAAAGTTATTGTTCATCAGAGGTTTAAACTTTATAAATATGATGTTTTGATAAATTATTTTAATACGAAGACATGGACATAAGAAACGTATAAAACATATGAATCCACGGACATAAAGAACTCGAAAAACGGAATTATAACGAACAAGTTATGAATTTTACAAGTTATATATATTTAACTATATAAAAACAGTTTTAGGCACTGATGTGAACAGTAATTATTATGGTTCATTAGGGGTTTAAATTTTATAAATATGATATTTCGATAATTGTTCTTAATATCGAGACATGGACATTAGGACCAATAAAACGGTGAGGAGTCAAAAGATAAGATATGAGGTTTTAAAAATCACTGCGACTATTTTTACTTTTATACATTATTTTATAAAGCACTAAACATAAAGTAATGAAATAATCATTATGTATTCATAAAAAACATTAAATCATACTATGTTTTCCAAACTGAGTTACATTAGTAAACTCGAAAAATATAGTTTCTTACGGATACAAGTAACACGACGTTGTGCATATTTAACAGAGTACGAGTTAATTTATTGTTTTATTTTAATGATTAATATAAATCCTTAGGTGGTGGTGTAAGCTATACGACAATGCGATGTTTTAAAGTAATATTGAAATACATTATACTTATACGGCCTAGAATTAATTAGGTGCGTTCGATTGCCGAGACGCTTCACTTATTTGATTTTAGATAATCAATCATTCACTTACGGTGAGTTCAAGTAGCCCCGCTTTGAACAATTATATTGTTTTACAAGCTTTGGGGTGAAGAAACATGGATTGTTTTACATTTGGGACGCAAGTCCTTCTAAACAATTACGAGTTGGGCCTAGTAGCGAACCCACTATGCCCGCACTTGATGATACTGTCTAAATTGCTAGTAGCGATGGCCGCGAATGGTACTTATGGAATAAGGCGCTATTTGGGATTGACATCCTCCACAGTCTGCGGGTGCGTAGCGCTCACTTAGTTTCTCGAAATGTATGAACACATAGAATGTATACATGTCCTGAAAACAATTGGGATGTTGCGGGTTTGACACATTACACGCGCATATTTTGTGCCTTAAATTGCATACATAGGATGTGCTGAGCTTCTGGTCTTTTGTCTTGAGCTTAGTGCACTTCAGTAATTATTTTTACTATATTGTATGAGTTACATGTCTTACATTGGAAAATCTGCGATCTCCTTTTATAATTTACTAAACCTGTGGGAATTCCACCCAACTTTTTGTTGAATGTTTAAAAGCATGTTTTTCTCATGGTCGCAATAAGGGTGTAACGAGAAAACAAAGGATACCTTGGTGGTGTCACCAGTGTGGAGTCATTACTAAAAAGATTGTGGATGCATTTAATTTTGGGGTATTATTTGTTATGTCTTAAAAATCTTTACGTTTTCATGGATGACTATTTAAGCGTGGGTGGTGGTAACAAAACTAGTCTATTCAATCCATGTATCAATTTTTTTTAAACGACTCATATAGAGGTCGTTCTCATATCTCGTGCTGTTGATCTATGAAGTAACACTCTCCAACCCATATTTCGCTGTGACCCATTTTGGGGGTGTTACATGCGTACCCTTCCACGAACATACGTGCACGCTTTACTTTCTCATAGAATTTAGTAGAACATACGAGTACCCTTCAAAAAACATATGTGCACGCTCTCGTCAAATTCATTAAAACATATGTGCACGCCTTCAAAAAATATGCA
>BQNB010080619.1:0-29881 GCA_026074375.1 Tanacetum coccineum
ATGTTCCTATTAACCCTTTTTCATTCCTTATGTGTTTATATGTATGTTAATTGTTTGTACTAGACTAGATTTATCCGTTGCGTACTCGTAAGAGTTAAATGGTTAACTTGATTGTTAAATTCCAACATGTATCACATTAGTTACTCAAATTTACTACTCTATACACAATTACAATTGACCTGCATATATATCTGGTCAAAGTCTCAATCATCTTTTCACTTACAAACAACCCAATCTTCGATCATAACTTGTGAATTAACAGACTGATCATCAGGCAAAAAATGACCAGTACCAAACACCACCACATTGATTAGCCTGCATGTTGACCGTTGACCACCCACACTTCCTTCTTTGACGCCATACAATCTTTAACACCATCACATTGACCCGAATACAACAAAACCTTTACATCACTAATTTAAACATATACTCGATCATATAAGATATATCTTACACTTTTTATTAAGTCCTCGTGTAACACGGACCCCACTGTTGGAATATGTACACGTAAAATAATATATGTTCGGGAATGTACTCGAGCCTATGGGTAAGCATGCGTTAATACGTAAAATAATTATATAATATATTAAGTGTAATATATTATTAAGTAATAAGTAAACGAGCGTTAATTAATAGTTACTTAACGTATTAAATATTAATGGTCGTTAAACGTTAATATAAGGACTAAATACTAAAAACAAGAAAAGGAAAGTTCGGGAATTCCTTTCCCTTGCTAGGCCGGTTATGGGAGGTCTCCAAGAGGAGGTTGGTATTGCTTGGCATGCAAGCTAAGTAATTCACACCCTATATAAGTGTAAACAATCTCATCACAGATCTAAATGCAGATATGCACTTAGGAGCGTCTCAACCTTCTCGGAGACCTAAAGCAAAGCCTTAAAACGGGGCCTTTTATCAATGTTATTTACAGGAAAATCGTTTATATAAAATTTATGAAATCTTTGTTTAGTTTCTTGAAATCAATATAGTATAATATTTCGTTTTCATTTGATGAATGAGCTAACAAATCTTATCTTCTGGTAACACTTTGGATCGTAGATACCTTTTAATTAACTTTAATTTTGATATACATTTACTGAAGAAATTATACTCAAATGGTTAATATTATTCTATACGCCAAATAAATATTACAAGTTTAGATTTATAATTTGATTAAATATATCAATCGGTGTAACATCTTTCACATGTATAATTTCTCTCATAACTCTTAGTTTAAAAAATATTCTATATTATTAATATTCAAATAATTGTTATAATATGGCTTAAATAACTTTTAATGATCAAGCAACTACCTTTTTAGCTTGTTATCATCTAGAGATTTCAAATTTTCAATGCTAAATAGTAAACTAAAAATACATTTATACAATCTAAATTGGTCAAATTTACTTTCTAGTGATGAAATCGCTTTATTTGCAATGAATAAGAAATGGTAGGTTTTAAAAGTCACTTCGTTAGATTCTATACTTTCATTATTGTCAATATCGTTATGATATTTTCTATTTTTACAAATAGCTCGTTTTCCTTTTAAATGTGTGTTCTAGATTCATTTTTCATTAGCATTTTCTTTAGCGGAAACTAAATTATCCTTAAAAGCAACTTTTTATTAAAGAATGATACATAAGTAGATGAGAGAAAACCAGAGAGTAAAGTGATGTTAAAAAATAAAAGTGGATTCATCAATACAAATGGTTAAATGGTTGTTATCACAAGGCTTAGTTTATCCTTTGCCTATTTTTTATGCCCTAGCTTTACTTGCTTTACCCTTGAGCCATCAATGTATGCACTCAACCAACCACCCCTTTTATTCTTTTATTACTAAAATCAAGAAGACAAATCTCCAAACGGATGCTTGCCAATACAATACAAAAGAAATGTAAGCTATATCTTCTAGGAATACACAGCTTAATCCTTACTACAATAATACTCTCAATCACTCAAAACACTTCTAAATCAAATAAAGAGATTGATTTAGATGTAAAGACTAAACTAAGATATCCAGATGATATCAAGAACAATAAGACGATTACAAGAACTTTGAGAGAACTAAACAGATGAAAATATGACTAAATAATAAACCTTAAAGAGATAAGGACTACATATAACCAGCTATCTTCCATTCTATTCCCTCAACTTTTGGATAGCTTCCAAAGCTAACCAAAACTAACCAAAACTTTCCTTCAGCTAGAGCAACTTCTATAAATTACACAATCAGTCCCTCTGACTTTCATTGACTCATAACTTGCTCAACATAGACTTCTTTTAACATCCTCCCTCAATGTTATGAGTTATCTCGGATTTGAAGCTTCAGTACTTTCAACCCTTTTGCTCTTAAAATCTTTATCAACATTGTTTGCAGCAAATATATCTTTCATTCCAAGATTCCTGCAAAACAAGCTATGATGTACTGTACCAAGACACTTAGTAAAAATATCTGCATTGTGCATATCAGTATGAACTTTAATAGTCTTAATGATTCCTGCAGACACTTTTTCCCTAACCAGATGAACATCTAGCTCAAAATGTTTTGTTTTCTCATGAAATACAGGATTAGCAGCTATTTGAATAGCTAAACTATTGTCACAGAATATATCAACTGGATATAAACCTTTAAGACCAAGACCGTGTAACAAGTTTCCCAACCAAATCACTTTACATGTGGTAGAAGCTAAACTTCTAGAAATAGTACGCTGCTTCTTACTATTTCAAGACACTAAATACTGCCCAAAAAACACAATACCAAGTGACAGATCTCTAAGTTTTAGGACATTTAGCCCAGTCAGCATCTGAATAAGCTTAAAGCTTTAAATCAAATGTGTTGTTAAACTGTAACCCTAATCTAGGAGACTGCTTTAAGTATCTCAAGACTCTTAATGCAGCCTTAAAATGAGTCTGTAAAGGACTGTGCATGTGTTGAATTAAACAATGCACAACATAGCTTATATATGGTCTGGTATTGGTAAGATAAATCAATTTTCCTACTAATTGTTGATAACTTGTAAAATTCAATAGAAACTTATCTTTTTCTGATTCTTTAAAGCTTAAAACTGTGTTTTTAGGAAAAGGAGTTTCTACTGGCCTTGCAGCCAATAAGCAATACTCATACAATGATTCCATACAATATTTTATTTGAGACATACAAACACCTTTGTCATTTTTTAAAACTTCTATACCTAAAAAATATTTAAGGTCTCTCAAATCTTTAATTTGAAATTTTGAACTCAAAACCTTTTTGAAATCCTTTATACCAATCTCATCATTCCCAGTAATGACAATGCCATCAACATATACCAATAATGCCACAAAAACATATCCAACATGTTTGACATACAAGAAGTAGTCAAACTTACTCTGAACAAAACCATGCTAAATCAAGGTAGTTGTTAATTTTGCTTTCCACTGCCTTGGGGCTTGCTTTAAACCATACACATATTTATTTAGTTTACATACCTTTGTACCATTATCATTATCAAACTCTTGAGGTAATGTCATATAGACATCCTCAATCAAATCCCTATACAATAATGCATTATTCACATCCAACTAATATTATGGCCAATTCATCTGAACAACAATACTGATTAAACATCTAACAGTGACCATCTTAACAACAAGACTGAATGTTTCATCATAGTCAAAACCTTCTCTCTGACTAAAACCTTTTGTTACAAGCCTTGCTTTATACCTTTCTATATCACCTAAAGCTTTATACTTGATTTTATATAACCATTTACACCCTATGGCTTTTCTACCAGCAGGGAAGTCACAAATAAACTAAGTGGTATTTCTATTTAAAGCCTCAATTTCATTGTTTATGGCGTCAACCTAAATGTTATCATTTAAAGCTTCATAATAACTAGTAGGCTCAACAGATTTATTTAAAGTAGTTGCAAAACAAACATTAGACCTACTCAGACAAGAATATTTCACATACTTTTCAATACTATACTTAGCATTAGAACTTACAACATAATCATTTAATCTAGTAGGAAATTTTGATGGTCTACTAGACCTTCTTACACCAGGTGTCTGCACATCAATGTCCTGACCAAATTCATTTTCAGCTCGAGTTGGTAAAGAAGAATATGTATTTTCATAATTGCCCTCAGATAGACTTTGGTCATCAAATTAGGTTGCACATACCTCTTCCTGATACATATTAGAGTTATCTGTAGTCTTGTGTCTAGGAAATGGGCTACTACCACCCACAACTGATGAAGTCCTTCCTTCATCATTGGGACTTTGAGGTCTAGTGTTATAAAAAAACATAAAAAATCACTTTCTTTTTCATTACTATTAATCTCAGAATTACTTGACTTCATTTTAAAAGGAAACACTGTCTCATAAAATTTCACATCTCTAGAGAAAAATACATTTCTAGTATCAATACTAAGCCAATTATAAGCCTTTTTAGTAGAAGAAAACCCAATAAGAACATATTTTTCTAATCTAAAAGACAATTGATCATGATTATTCAAAATAGTTGAAAAACACAGACAACCAAAAGACCTCAGATGGGAAATACTAGGTTTTTTATTATATACCAACTCATAGGGACACCTACCATTTAGGACAGATAATGGCCGCCTATTTATAAGATACACAACAATTAGAACACAATCAAACCAAAACCTTAAGGAATTCCTCCCCGAAACATAAGACTCCTTGCTACATTAAGCAAGTGTCTATGTTTCCTCTTAGCAATCCTATATTGCTAAGGTGTATGGGCACAAGATGTTTGATGAATAATTCCCAAGTCAGAAAACAGATTATTCCTTTTATGACTCACAAACTTAGTATCATTGTCAGATCTAACAATTTTGATTTTAATCTTAAATTGATTATTAATAAGATTTATTAATGAAACAAAAACATCAAACACCTCATCCTTGGTTTTAATCAAGTAAACCCATACAACCCTAGAAAAATCATCAATAATGGTCAAAAAATAGTTGTACCCTTCTATACTATTGACTCTGTAAAGACCCCACAAATCAAGATGAACACGACCACCAAGACTTTTTGACTTGTGGTCAGACAAGGGAAAAGGTTCCCATGTTTGCTTGGCCCTATGACAGATTTCACACACATGCACAGAAGAAGACTTGGAAATTTTAAGGTCACTATGAAGAGTGGCTAAGACTTGATCAACAGGATGACCAAGTCTATTGTGCCAAAGAACATTCGATACATGAAAAGAAATGACCATATTAGACTCACCCAAAGAAGTTGAGGGTTTAGGAGGCATATTAAACAAGTAAAGACCTCTTGACTCACTACCAGTCCCTAATATTTTATGTCAGGTCAAATCCTGAATATAAAAATTTTCCTCATCAAAACTAACAAACATTTTACTATCTCTGATAAGCTTATTAACAGATAACAAACTCGCACAATATCCAGGGACAACAAGTACATCATATAAGACAACATTATCAGTAAGTTTAAGATTCACATATGACTAATAGTAGCTAAGGTACCATTGGGATGACGAACAGTAATACTAAGACTAGTAGCATCCATAACATTAAACATACCAACAGTAGAGACAGTTAGGTGCTGATTAGCACAAGAATCAATAATCCAGCCAAGACTTATGGTTTTCACATACAACTTATTATTGGCACAAAAATACTTAGAAAAATTAATAATAAAAAAACATTTCCATTAAAGAAAGAACATCTTCCTGCCATATTGGCATGAAAGTTACCAACCTCATTATCATTAATCAGATTCAAAAGCTTCTTCATCTGTTCAGGAGTGAAACTAGAAGGAGAAGAAGGACTAACAGAAGTTTGTTTTATCACATTTAGCATCCACATGTGCATTAAAAGATTGGTTGACATTATTAGAAATCCTTTTTAAACCCAGCAGGAAACCCAATTAACTTATACCATCTATCAATAGTGTAACCTATTTTTCCATAGTTTTTACAATTAAGGTTGGGATTAGGTCCCCTGTTGTTATTGTTATTAAGAAAGGGTCCTCTGGTGTTATTATTAGTATAAAAACTCCTTCTATTATTACTAAATGTTTTAGCAGCAAAAGAAGTAGCATTCAGTTTAGCATCAGAAGCACCACAAGACTCAAGAATCCCTATATGGGACTCTTCGCTAGAAATGGTAATATAAGCATCTTTCACATCAAAGAGAGGATCCCTTGTGAGAAGAGCACTTCTAACAGGCTAATAACAATCATCAAGACCCATTAGAAACTGCATCAGCTTTATAATTTATTGACGTTCGCCTAACTATTTACTAGAATCACAAGAACATTGAACCTCAGAAGTACATTTAGGCAATTTAGTCAAAGCATCAAATTCTCTCCATAAGGAGTTTAACCTATGATAGTAATCAACAACAGAACTACCACCTTGCTTAACAGTGTTAATCTTTTGCAACAAATTATAAACAACTAAGCCATCAACTTATCATATGTTTCTGGTAACTCTTTCCACACAGAAGCACAATTATCAGAATATACCAAGCCCATATAGACATCTTGAGACACATAATTCATTATCTAGGTTAAAACCATAGCATTACATCTATCCCATTGAGCAGCTAAGACATTACTAGTAGCATAAGCAGACTTTAGACAAGACCCATCAACAAATCCATATTTGTTCCTAGCTTGTAAAGCTAATTTCATAGCACAACTCTAAATTCTATAATTTTCAGTACCTTGAAGCTTAAAAGGAATTAACACAAAACTACTATTATCATTATTTTGAACATGCAAAGGATTACCAGCATCAGGATTATTGATAGAATCAGCTACATTAGCCCCAAAAGGCTCACCAATAGCCATAACTGCACAAAAAATAAACAAACAAGCAAGAAAACAAGAGATTCAAACACAAATACCACAAACAACAAAGATACCAAAATAAGAGATAAACAAACAAGAACAAGACAAAAAAATAAAGAGAAAAGGGAAAAAGAAGTACACAGCCTTCCTTGCCACTCAAGGTGGCAGGTCAAGGGGTGATTTAGACACCTAATAGACACAAGACGC
This sequence comes from Tanacetum coccineum, assembly GCA_026074375.1. NCBI lineage: Eukaryota > Viridiplantae > Streptophyta > Magnoliopsida > Asterales > Asteraceae > Tanacetum > Tanacetum coccineum. The sequence goes on from BQNB010080619.1 coordinate 7,033, forward strand.
AACAGACCACCTTCTTTCTTCTTGATTCACTTAGTCAAGAAGAAAGAAGCACAGACACACAAACAATAAAAACAAACATGAAAATAAAGAGAGGTGTTACAAAGCGGATCCAGTAAGCAGCGAAAGACAAACACCCCCTTTTCTTGATTCACTTAGTCAAGAAGAAGAGGAATACCCAGAATCAACAACAATCACCACGAATTGAAAAATCCCCAATTATGAAAAATTAGGGTTTCAAGAAAACCCTAATTTATCAAATCAAGAAATTAATAAATCCAATCACCAATTAACCAAGAATAACACCAGATCCACACACCATAAGGCAAGATCCACCTCTTTCAAGAAAACCCCCAAAATTCAAGAACCTTAATCGATCAACCAAACAATCAAGAACCAAAGACAATCAAGATGATTTCCCTGGCTCTGATACCATGTAAACAATCTCAAACTCACAGATCTAAACGCAGATATGCACTCAACGAACTACCTATTTTGTGCTTTTATTACTGAAATCAAGATGACAAGTCTCTAAACGGATGCTTGTTAATACAAAACAAAAGAAATGTAAGCTATCTCTTCTAGGAAGACACAGCTTAGTCCTTACTACAATAATACTCTCAATCACTCAAAATTACTTCTAAATCAAATAGAGAGATTGATTTAGAAGTATAGACTAGACTAAGATATCCAGATGATATCAAGAATAATAAGACGATTACAAGAACTTTGAGAGAACTAAACATATGAAAATATGACTGAATAATAAACCCTAAAGAGATTGTTGGTAGAAATATTACATTACGATATTTAATCTATACATTCTCTTCATGTTTTGGTGATGACAAACATGTAACTTATAACACATAACGTAAAGTGCTTAAGTTACTCGTAATCACAAATCATCAATTCATACGTCAACATCTTTCGACGTCTCATGTTTTCTTCAACAACAAATTTAAGTTCGCACCCGACGTAAATCACTAAAGGTATGAACAAACAAACTTTAATTTGTTGAATGATCAAAGGAATAATTTATTTTTCAAACCTTACATTTTTTTATAAAATGGGACAAATATTTTTAAAAAACATATACAAAACATTTTTGTATTTATAAGAAATGTTTTATTGAATTCAAATTTTCTACCAAAAAACGGCTAGAAAGTTACAGAAAAACCTACCCCACAAAAGGACAAAAAAAAGAGCGTCTGAAAAATGGGCGGCCCCCTTAATTAATTAAGGGGACCGGCCATAATTAAGGGGACCGTCCAAATAAAAATATAATATTTTTTCCTATAAATAGTGGACTATTTCCACAGATTTTCTCACATCTTTGCACACAGTTTTCTCTGATAAAAAACCTCCTTTCAAACCCTTTCCTTTGATCACTTAACTTATTATAAGTTTGTTTAAAATGTGATCCAATCATCCATCCATTCAAGTGCAAGAGAAGAACCTTCGTTATCATTAAGATACGAAGTTATGTAGGTTAGTTAGTGCATTCGTGACATGTCTTACATTCACAATGTATAGATCGAGTCCATGTATTTTAAACTTGTGTCATAGCTTGATCATGGTGATCATGGTGTGTATAGTTGTTAGATCGTGATGATCATATGAAGGTTAGATAGATTGGTGTGATCAAAGTAGTGTCTAGTTGAAGTGAAGTTATGAAGTGAGGTATAGAAAAGTTGTTAAGGGTAGTAAAGTCATGAAGTGAAGTAGTGAAGTAGTGTAGTGAATAATACTAAGGCGTGAAGAATTTGTGTAGTTGTGAAGTTGTGTTGTGAAGTCGTGATAGTAGTGAAGAAGTTGTGAAGTCGTGATAGATTGGTTCTAGCTAAGATTAGAACTCGACATCTAGCTTAGTGTCGAAAATTGATATAAGTGAAAGTTGTGTACGGTTTTCTTCGCCATAAGGGATCTTGTTGACTAGTGAAGTAATTCTCGAGTTGGGTACTCGAGGAGTGGAGTAGGGCGAAGAGGTGCTTTGTGACCGAACCACTATAAATCATCGTGTCTGGTTTGCATTTCCTTTCACTTATCTCTTTACATTTATACTCGTATTTATTGCTTTATATTTATACTTGCATTTATGTGTTGGTTTGTATTGTTGTGAAATGATGTATTACTATGTGATCACTCATCATATTATGTCACGCTTGATCGATAATTTGATACGAAATATTTTAAGATTTTAAAAGGAAACGTATTCACCCCCCTCTACGATTTCCATAATTGCTATCAGAACCACGTCGCTCTAATTTTTAAAACAAATAGTTTTAAAAATTGAGTACGATCCATGTATCAAATTACCCATTAAGGGGGATTAAATATGAAAAGTGTTTTGTTGATTAACTTGTATTAGTTTTGATGTTATATACACTAATTATACTAGCTCGAGATAAAAATAATGCTTAAAATAAGTGTTATATGTTCGGTATTAAATTCAAAAAGTTGTACACCTTTCCGCAAAGTTAGAAAACAATTTTTTATAAAAATCATAATTCTGAGTATCAGGTGGGCGGCCCCCTTAATTTTAAAGGGACCACCTGTCTGATTCGGCAGTTTTTCAGAAACTTCAAAAAATTATATAAAATCAACCGTAAGTCCGTAGAAGTCGTGCCACCCATCATTTCGAAGAGAATTGAGTCTACTTTCATCTAAAAATACTTCCAAGTATTTATTTCAAACTTAATTTAGTCAGAAAGGCAAAATACTACTTATTGTACAAAACGTTGAGTCTCGTTTTAACATAAAACTTGTATTTTATCTTTTCCTTTCGAGTCGGACATTTCTAGTCGGTATATATTTGAAAAATGGTGTAATTAAATTTTTAAAAATATTAAAATTTATAGCTAATAATAGTATCTATAGGAGTGACCGATACTTTCCTAGGATTTTCGTATTCCTAACAATCTTACCCTAAGGGGGGTCACTCCATTTTACAAAAACTTAAACCTAGCATACTATGAAGGTCTTTATTCTTGTGCTGGCATACTTCTTTTATTTTCGTATCTTGTGAATATGGCGTAGTGATCATTGACTTTAGGCTGATCTTGTTCCTTATTATGTATGTAATTGTTGTGTTCTTGAGAGCCATCTTGAGATTCATAACCATCTAATTCTTTTCACATCTTGCAAACTTTCCTTCTTGTGAACTTGGTGACTTTTATAGACGACATGGGCGGGGGGTCAACTTTCTTGTATCTTGTCGTGAAAGCTTGAATCAAGAATCTTTCTTGAAAATCATTCTTTAACTTTAACACTTTGTCATTCTAAAAAGAGTACGATATCAGAGTGACAAAAAACATTCCTTAGAAAATTCTCTTGACTTTAATACTTCGTCACTTTCAAGAAAGACGTATGGTATCAGAGTGCGAAGTAATTGAATTATCGTACTTGGCTTTCTTATGTCTTTATATTGTCGGTAGGGTATTAGCATGTGGCTATGAATCCTGACTTGTTCAGGCATCTATGCACCCATAATCGTAAGGAGTTACTGTAGGTTTAGGTTAGTGATATCAATAGATATGATGAGGATGTTTCTTTGTCACTCGTCGAATACGGTTTGCAATAATCACGGTTCCCTATTGTTCAGTATAATTACTGCATTTGTGATCAGGTAGAGGTTCGAAGAATCTCCTTGACAGGGTTCGTTAAAGTTTGCACTCGTCGTTCTATTAACTGGAGCGTCTCAAGACTGGGAACAACACGATTATGAGTATACAACATGACGAAGTGCTCGCGGAATTGAAACTTGAATTATTGATTTTGAAAATCAATCGAGTGTCACTTGCTTAAGTTGTTTTTGTGGACAATCGAGAGGGAGTGTTAATCATTCTCAAAATTCATCATCAATCTTCCATTCTTTCCAGGAACAAAAGTCCAATGTTTGATTAATTATAGAATCGCACGTCGTTCTTTCCAGTTAGTCACAAGCTTGTTTTAAAGACTCGATAAGTCACCTACCTGAGCTTGTTAATGTTGGTCAAGCAGGATTTTCCTTTTTACTGGATTCCTTTTCGTTTCACCTCCTAATGTTTGGCAAAATCAAAAGGATAATGCGCAGGACTAGCTTACATGACAAGTGTGTAAGCAATAAATACATTTGGACTAGTGTCCTAATGGATTTATGGGATGACTCTCTTGGCTCTAGATCATAGTGCGCTTTGGTTTTAGTGGTCGGAGGTGGAGCGACCTGCCACTCTTTTCAATTACCAACTAATCAGGGATTGAGAGTTGATACAAATGCGTGTAATCTCTCGTGAGAAATGAAAAAACATGTCGTCTGTGAGATACCTGAGTGGCTAGGGTGGGTTGGTGCATAGCGCTCACTAGGTCATAAACTATCTAATGTTTAGGACAACACTTAGTGTTTCGACGGTTTATGTATTGACCTAATTTCTTCCTAAGTGTATGGAGGGCTTCTTTCTTTTTCACCTTTATTCCTTACATTTCTTTTTTCAATTATTCTAACACTTCAGCCGATTCTTACCGTGATTCATGACTAATACCTTGTTGGGTTTGTTCCAGTATTAGCTCCATCTAAGTCGGCACTCTTCCCTTATTCTCACATTTACTCTTTTTATTTTCACTCCTAAGACTCTATACCTCAAACTCGTGGATTATCCTAGGGTTCGATCCCTCAATTCTGGATGGACCACTCATGGAATGGAATACCTAAACTTAACACCTTTATAACTCCTATACAGTAATTTAAATGGTCAGTCTTATGGTATTTCCGAATTTAGCCATTCCGGTAAATCCTTGCTCCTCTCATATGTGGCATTGTTTAATCAAAAGAGATTAGCATATATTTGTGGGTTAGCGTACACAAGTGAAGATCTATAAAATCACACAATTATTAGCCATATATCTTTATTCATATTTTCTTCCATTGTCAAAAAATTTTTAATCTCTTGATATTTTGAATATTATATTGATTCAAATATGTCCAAAAAATGTGGGACGAAAAATGTCATATGATTACTGACTCCAAGCCATATAAAGGAGCAGTTTAATGCTCCTCCTCAATGATTTGAGGCGTATATAGACTGTGGTTGAGTACAATAATTGCAATGATTTGAAATTTACTAAGAAATTCTTGAAATTTATACTCGGAGCACTCTTATTATTCACATAAGTCTTATACTACTATTAAATATTCACAAGATTATTATATATGAGGTTTGACTTGAATGATGAGAACATCATATGATTCTTTGTAGCAACCGTAGGTCTTCCCCGTATTCTCTCTTAAGAAGTTATCTTAGCTTCCCACTAAATCAGCAATCCTTTGTTGAGTATATTTAAAACTTTCTTGCAAACCACCTCAAGCAGTCTTTATGTAAAAAAAACCAGATATCCGAAGTTACAAATTAACCTTTTAAGGAATTTCGTTACCGCAACCACCCAAAGTCAATTAAGTCGGATGTGGATTTCTCTCTTAAGGGATATTGATGATATAAATTACAGCACCAAAGTCAACTAGTCTGAATGTCATAATTTTTCTCTCTATGTAGTCGAAAATTGATAACACTAGTCAACTAAGTCCTAAATGCTTACTTATCTCTCTTTCTGCAGAATAACTGATATCGTTAAGGAATTATCATGCTATGTAAAAAAAAACCAGATATCCGACGTACAGAATTAACCTTTCATGAATTTGTATACCGCAAACACCAATTTAATTAAGTCCCAAATGAAGGCATTTCTATCTTAGGATAGTGGTGATATAATATTGCAGCACCAAAGTCAACCTAAGTCCCGAATGTCACAATTATCTCCTCTAAGTAGTTCAAAATGATAGCACCTAAGTCAACTAAGTCCATATGTACTCATTTCTGTTTGCAGAATTCTGGACGTACTTAAGGAATTATCATACCTATGTGTTACCTCTTTTTATTAATATTTCTACTTCTTTTATGAATAGCTTAGTGATTGACCATCGGGTTAAACATTAATTGAATCTGGAAAGATCTTTTCTCACGTGGTCCTTCTTTTAAATAATTTTTTTATATCATACACTTCCCCTGATATAACTCAAATGATGTATACTAAATGATGATAAGATATCTCTTTTCCCCCTTGTTGTATGTAAATAGATGCACCGAAGAATAGTAACCAGTTAATCACTATTTTCTCTGCGGTTACGACAATTTTCGGGGGGGTTCCTTCCCAGAATGGCTAAAATCAAGAAGGCTATGGACTATCAGTGTACTTGTTGTACTTTTAGTGTATCTTACTCTATCCCCTTGCTTGTTTTGATACCTCGATATTAGCAAAAACCTAGTACGACCTTATATTGGAGGATCGTGTTTTGGTTTAAAGAATTAATATAAGCTTAGATCTATCAAGTGGAGAATAACTTTAAGGCATTGTTGAAAACTATGAATGTATTTTCAAGCCATCTCCAAAGTCTTTTACAAACTATGAGGTTTAGCATATTGATGTGTGTAGTTTAAAGTCCTGATTTGCACTAAGTCTCAGAAAGTGCAAATATGTCCTACAAATGAACATCTAAAGCCCATTGAAGTTAAATAATTCACTCCCCTTTAATTGTTATTTGTGTTATCAAAAACTTTATCCATATATTCTGTAACTTATTTTGAAATACCGTTTTAAAAGATTATTTGATGACGCTTTCTCCCCCTCAAATAATGACCCGTTTTCTATTTAAAGTGTTGTTGTCATTGTTTGAGTTGTCAAAATGTCTTTGAAAATCTTTTTGTGATTACTGAATTCCACTCAGGTGGTAAGCTGCTTAAAAATTTTAAGTTTAAGTCTTCTTGGGCAATGATCACACCCAAGATAGCAAGCCTACTGACTATCTTCTAAAGCCTATTGAAAATAGAGTTAAAAGACTCTGCACTTGTTGCATTGAAATTCTTATACTGTTGCTTCAAGAGAGTTTTCTGAGTTTTCTTGGTAGCTGCATTACCTCCAAATCTTGTTTTAATGGCAGCAAACATAGATTTAGCATCTGGATACTGACTGAATGTTAGTTGATATTCATTTAGAAGTGTCATGAGTAACAGACCCCTAACTTTGACATCATTCTTTTTATTTGTCTTCTCTTCTGCAGTTGCAGGTGTAGACATCTTTGTAACTGTTACGCCATTCTCCTGAGATGTTTGAGGTACTGAGACCCATGAATTACCATTTTATATCACCTCTCAGAGTGCATAGTCTTGGATCTGGAAGTACTGCTTGATCCTAATAACCCACATCTCATACTTACCCAATTTGAGTATGGGAAGCTTTGCAGTAGGACCACTATTTGTAGATTCAAGCTTCATGTCTTCTAGATCAAAGTTTCTCAAAGCAAAGCTCTGATACCACTTGCTGATCCCAAACCTAAATCGATTCCTTAGGTTATCTAAGGTTAAATCACCTTGGATAAATTCAAAATAACTTATTGTAGAAACTTTGTATGTTTATTAAAGTGTATGCGGAATCTACACCTTAATACTCTAGAAGTATTATCAATGAAACAGTAATCTTGAATAACAAAGATATAACCAAACGCTCTAATATTATTAGATTAATAATACGAGTACTCTTAACTTAGTACTGTGGTTTACATCCTTGAAGCTTTCTTAGTCGACTTTGACATCTATGAAAACTGATAATGATACGACTGTGTGTTTTTTGGGATATCTCAACTAATGTCCTAGAGCCTCCTTTTATAGACTAAGGAGTCCTAGTCGGCTTACAATACATTCCTAAGATATCTTAATCTTTTCTAAACATAAACATAATCTTTTAAATAAATACATTATGTATATCTTGTACATAAATATCTCAATACTTATCTTCACAAGTATTCTTGTTCTCCAAACAATCTTTATCTCTTTAATTCGTCTTTATCCTCTTGACAGTAGAAAGTCTTCAAGCAGTTGTAATCTTTTCACCAGCAGCACTAATAAACATAAGCAGTAGTAATATTAGTACTAGCAGTACTAATATATACTAACAGTAGTAACTTGTACTAGCAGTCTTAACATTTACTACTAGCAGCACTAACTACTTAGCTTATATTTTAGTCTTCAATACTGAGCAGTCTTAACTTCAACTAACAGTAGTAACTTTATGCAATCAGTACTAAATTATACTAACAGTTGTAACTAGCAGTGGTAATATTATACTACCAGTACTAACCACTTAGCATAATTTCCATTATGTACCTGAGCAGTAGTAACTTCTAAGAATCCATGAAGTCTTTTAAGTCCCAACAATTCTCCCCTAAACTTGATGTTCATCTTCTGAATCTTTAAGTTTCTTCTTTAAAAGTCTTCATCATACTCAGAAAGATGCATTCAAACCTTTCATTTACCTTTTTGTTGCTTTACCATAAGCTTTAGCATCTGATAGCACATCTAATTTTGATGATCAGTTTGAATTTTTTTGTTTAGCGTGTTAGTGATGGTTATTGGTGTGAGGGGATATCTCTTTTCAACCAACATAAAAATGTGGAGATTATCAAACCTTACAAAGTGAACTCCTGATGAATCAATCAACTTCCAAACAGTCACCCTGTATCCTTGTAAAATTCTCCATACATCACTTCTTATGTCTCGTTCAAACATAACTTTTAAATCTCCCTACAACACTCTTTAAAATTCATCTTCAGGCCTTATATCACTATAATTTGTCTTCACTATCTTCCAAAGAACCTCCAAGTCTTCTCTGTCTATTCCTTGTAGCATCCTTATCATTGAAGAGTATCTCTTGGAACTTCCATCTGCTCTTATCAACTGATAATGTACCAACATACCTTCTTTATGAAGCTTGTAATCAATAATCACAGGTAATTTGGTAGCAAGTGGTATAGAATCAATTGCTATATCTTCATCCTTTTTAATCACCAAATGCTTCATTAATTCACCTTTATCATCTTCACTAACTTCATTAACTTCATTTGACTCTTTGTCTTCCTTTATTCTTTGTTTCTTTGAGGATTCTTGTTGTTGCTCTTTTCTTGCTCTTTTCCTTCTAAGCATCTTCTTTCTGTTGCCTTTAGCTGTCTGCTCACTACCTTCTACCTTCTTTGCTTTGCTTTCCTGTACCTTAGAACCCATAGCCACAAAGGTATTTACCCTCTTCATTTCCTTGTCAAACAACTTTTGAATTTCATCAAAATTCTTTCCCTTCAGCTGTTTGTATGTGTATCCACCCATGTACTTAAGATAGGTAGACATTTAAGTTCTCTTTTGTGCCTTAGTAGGAGGTCTATTTCTATTTTCTTGTGCTCTGAGTGCAGCAAAATGTTTTCTTCTTTTCACCATTAGTTCCATAAATAGTTTTCCTTTTTTCTCATATGTCAACTCCTCTCTTTCTTTTGATTGGAGTCTTTTAGCCAGCAATCTATCAGCCTCCATCATAGCCTGTGTATTTTCTCATGACTTAATCAATGCTATGTTAGCTTCTTCTTCTTGTTTCCTTGCTAGCTTTTGTTCTTCAATTTTGAAGTTGTTGTACAAATCATTTATGCTCATAGTTTCAACCTCAAGCTTATTCATCCACACAACTACATGAGTATTCCACTCAGGTGGTAAGCTACTCAAAAATTTTGACTTTAAATCTTCTTGGGCAATAATCACACCCATAATAGCAAGCCTACTGACTATCTTCTAAAGCCTATTGAAGATAGAGTCAAGAGACTTTGCACTTGTTGCACTGAAATTCTCATACCGTTGCTTCAAAAGTGTTTTCTGAGTTTTCTTGGTAGCTGCATTGCCTCTAAATCTTGTTTCAATGGCAGCAAACATTGATTTTGCATCAGGGTACTGGCTGAATGTGAGTTGATGTTCATTGGGAAGAGCCATCAACAACAGGTTCCTTGCCTTGACATCATTCTTCTTATTTGTCTTCTCTTTAGCAGTTACAGGTATAGACATCTTTGTAACTGATGTACCATTCTCCTATGTTGTTTGTGGTACTGACACCCATGAATTACCATTTTCTATCACCTCCCAGAGTGCATAGTCTTGGATCTAGAAGTACTGCTTAATCATTATAAACCACATCTCATACTCACCCAGTTTGAGTATGGGAAGCTTTGTAGTAGGACCACTATTTGTAGATTCAAGCTCCATGTCTTCTAGATCAAAGTTTCTCAAAGCAAATCTCTGATTCTACTTGTTGATCCCAATCCTGGATTGATTCCTTAGCTTGTAAGGGTTACGTTACTTTGGATAAATCCAAAACAACTTATAGTTAAAACTTTGTGAATACCAAAAAGTATGTGGAATCTATTCTTTAGTACTTAGAAGAATATATGTGAATATCAATGAAACAGTAAACTTGTATAAACAATGATATCACTGAAAAGCTCTAATATTATTAATCTTAATAATACGAGTACTCTTTGTAGTACTAGGGTTTACAACTTTGAAGCTATGAACTATATAGAATGAGATGTCTATGTGAATGAATTGTGTATGGGTCTTTTTTTTCTCTATGCCCTAGGACCTCCTTTTATTCACCAAGGAGTCCTAGTGGGCTTACAATACTTTCCTAAGTATTTAGTCAAACATATTGAATACAATGACTAAGTATTTAATATTTTCCTAAACATGTAGTCAAATGTATTAAATACTTTCTCATAAATCTTCTCAATCAGCATATAATCTCTTCAATCAGCATTAACTTAATAAAATCGTTCTATTAGCATATAATCTCTTTCATCAGCATTAACGCAGTGAAATTTCCTTCTAATTAGGCATATAAGCTCTTCAATCTAGCATTAACTTCAGTTGAAAATCTTCTAATTAACAATATAATCTCTTCAATCAGCATTTAACATATTCACTAGCACATTAACTTTGGAGTGAGCAACATCAATATTACTCTAACAGTAGTAACTAACACTAGCAGTAGTAACTTTTGTGCTAGCAGTACTAACTACTTAGAATATTTTCTTTAGTCTTCACCAGCAGTCTTAAGTCCTTCAGCAGTATTAAGTTAGTACTGGCAGTACTAACTTTGCTCTAGCAGTACTAAGTTTACTCTAGCAGTACTAACTGATTAGTACTGGCAGTTTCCAACACTTAGCATATTTCCATGTATCTTGAGCAGTACTAAATTATGCTTGGCAGTACAAAGTATGAAGACTTTAATTCCCAACAATCATCCCCTAAACTTGATATTCATCTTGTTAATCATCAAGTTTCTTCATTAAAGGCTTCTTGATCCCAACACTTCTCATTACTCTTAGTTCTTGGGAGGGAAAGACTCACCAGTCCAAATTATATGGACTGGATGCGAAACCTTAGGTTCACCCTAAGGTACGAGAACAAAGAGTATGTTCTCGATGAGCAAATTACCACAATCAATGATGATTCAACCCAAGAAGAGATTGAATCTCACCAAAAGCACTATGATGATGCAAACAAAGTGCCATGCATCATGGCATCTTCCATGATCCTTGAACTGGAAAAGACTTTTGAGAACACTCGGGGTTATGAAATGAACCAACAACTCAAATAAATGTTTCAGGCAAAGGCAAGCAAGGAATGCCTTGATGTTATGAAATCTCTCATGGCTTGTAAACCAAAACCTGAAGCCTCTATTTGTGCCTTTGTCTTAAAGATGAAAGGGTACTTTGACAGGTTGGAATCTCTGAACTTGGTGTTCTATGTTGAGCTTTCTATCAACATAATCCTATCAGGTCTGTCAGCTGATTACAATCAGTTTGTGCTCTCGTATCAAATGAACAGTAAAGAGACCTTAATAATGAAACTCCATAGCTTGTTGCAAACCGCTAAGAAAGGGATTAAGAAAATTGATGTGCCTTCTACTTCAGCAGCACCTGTGTTGACTATTGGTCACAATGCAAAGAAAAGAAAGACTTCTCATTCCAACTAGAAAGGAAAGGCCGCACAAGGAAAGTCCAATCGTGGGTCTAAGAGAAAGGTTGAATCTGAGATTTCACCTACAAGCTATCCAAAGGAAGTAGTGTGCTTCTACTACAACACAAAGGGGCATTAGAAGCGTAGCTACCCAAAATATCCAAAGGACCTTAAAGACGAAAAAGTCGAAAAGGGTGGTCACTCATGTATGTTTATGATTGAACTCCACAATACTACAACTTCAGATTCGTGGGTCCTGGATATAGGGTGTCGTACTCACATTTGCACTGTTTTGCAGGGTCTAAAGGAAAGTAGGAGGTTGAAGCATGGATAGCTCAACTTAGTCATAGGAAATAGGAAAAATCACGTATGTGACAAGGATTGGAAAGTACGAGCTAATGCTAAAGTCTGAAGTTAGGATAGATTTAAATAATTGATGTTATTCATCAAAAATGACAAGAAACATTATTTCATTTCATGCTTTGTTTAAGTATTCAAAAGGTATCAAAACGAATTAGAGAACCAACTGGGTAGAAAGATAAAGGTACTCTGATCCGATAGGGGAGGATAATACCTTAGTATTGAGTTTTTTGATCATCTTAAAAACTATGGTATAGTTTCACAGTTAACTCCTCCTAGAACACCACAACTAAATGGTGTTGCTGATAGGAGAAATACAACCCTGTTAGACATGGTTCGATAATTGATGTGTCGAGCAATACTTCCAATAAGCTTCTGGGGTTACGCATTAGAGACACCCGCCCATATCTTAAATCTTGTACCCACTAAGAAGGTCTCGAAGACACCTTTTGAGATGTGGAAGGGAAAACGTCCTTCTCTTGGGCATATCAAAATCTAGGGTTGTGAGGTTTTTGTTAGACGAGAAGCTTAGGACAAACTAGAAGCCAGATCTGAAAAGTGTCTTTTCATCAGTTATCCAGAAGAGTCATTTGGATATTTGTTTTATAAACCCAATGATAATGTGGTATTTATAGCTCGAAAAGGAGTGTTCCTTAAGAGAGAAATGATATCTAAAGAGGACAGTAGGAGTAAAATAGACCTTGAAGAAATTCAAGAGTCTGCCGATGAAAAACCTATAGTGAACACTGACACTCAACAAGAGGTGGTGACACCTGTTGAGCCTGACGATATATCCTTACCCATTCGCAGAACAAGTAGTACAGTAAGCAAGACTCCTCAGTTCTATTATAGCCCCAGGTGTTATAACACCGTAACATTATTTTTTGATTGCCATATCAACTTTAACACCATTTCACCAACACCAAAAAAACTCCTCTAATCATAACACCACATTAACACCATCTTTTTGGGACCCACCAATTTTCTTTTTTTCTTTTTTTTAAAACAAACTAAATATTTAATCAATTAATAAAAATATAAACTATAATAATAAAAAAAGAAATAAAAAAATATAAACCATTTTGGGCCACTTTCTCCACCCATTCTTCATCTTCATCTTCTAGATCTAGACACAAAAAAACACACATAGAAACAAACACTAGACACACACACACACACACACACACACACACACACACACTGTGTAAAAACACGCACACGCTAGACACATACACATAAAAAAGAAAAGAAAAAAGAAAAAAGAAAGAAAATAGGCAGCATTGCTGCGTGGTTGAGTTAACACCGGCACCAACGCCGTGCCCCTCACCCACTCTCCGGTGTGATAACACCGAAAACGGCGTTGGTTTGGCACCCAACGTCGTTACCGTACCATGCCCTCTTATGGTTTCCATATTGAAGAGGACAAGATTAGTGATAGTACACTAAGTGAATTGGATGAGCCTGCTAACTACAAGGAAGTGATGGCAAGCCCTAAGGCTGCTAAGTGGAAGGAAGATCTTAAAAGAGTGTGAAGCTGACGAAAGTTAGCTACATTAATCTCTTGATTACGACTTAAACAGCAATCTCAGTAGAATTTTTTTTTTTTTGGAATCTCTGCTCCAATGCTAAAGTCGACAGTTTTGGATTTTTCTAGAGACGAAGATGATTCCTGTGGTATATGTCAAAGTCAGTGGAGTGTTTTAGCATCTGTATATATGTAGGATCTCATAATATGGCATCAACCTAAATCTTCTATGTTTTTGTAAGTCTTCAAATACTCCAACAACTTGTACATTTATACTTCTCATGATGCATACATACTATGTTGACAATTTATTTTGTAAAACAATAAGGTTTAAAAACTACATAAAACCCTAAAAGGGTAAGCCATATATTTCGAACCATACATAAATAAATATAAGGAAATGTTAGTTTTGTGATCGTGGTTATTTTCGTGTAATAAAAATGATATGCTATAGTTCATTTTGTTTGACTTATGTTTAACAAGCTTGTGGAAAAAGTTTAGAATTTGGTTGACACTACACCCGGTCTTAAGACGGTGGGATATAAGTGGATCTTCAAGAAGAAGACAAACATGGATGGTAAAGTACACACTTATAAAGCTAGGTTGGTTTCGAAGGGTTATACTCAAACCCACAGGATTCATTATGAGAAAACCTTCTCACCAGTAGCTAAAATAAAGTCAATTAGGATAATGCTTGCCATAGTTGCGTTTCATGATTATGAAATATGGAAAATGGATGTCAAGACCGCTTTCCTTAACGGAAAATTGACGGAGGATGTGTTTATGGCACAACTTGAAGGTTTTGAAAATGTAAAGTATCCTAAAAGAGTGTGCAAGCTTCAAAAGGCCATTTATGGTCTTAAATAGGCTTCTCGTAGCTGGAATATCTGCTTCCATAAGAAAGTCACACAGTTTGGATTTTCTAGAAGCGAAGATGAGTCTTGTATATATGTCAAAGTTAGTGGGAGTGTTGTAGTCTTCCTGGTATTGTATGTGGATGCTATAATACTCATAGGAAATGATATCCTAACGTTATAAAGTGTAAAAGACTGGTTGGGGAAATGTTTTGCTATGAAAGATTTGGAAGATACAACATATATTCTTGGTATAAAGATTTATAGATATAGGTCAAAACGTCTTATAGGACTTAGTCAGGACACGTACTTAGATAAAATTTTGAAAAGATTCAAAATGAAGAATTCTAAGAAAGGGAATCTACCCTTACATCATGGCATAAAGACTAGTAAGGATCTATGTCTGAAAACTGATGAAGAACTGGATAAAATGAGTCGAGTCCCATATGATTTGGCTATAGGATCGATCATATATGTCATGAAGTGTACAAGGCCTAATGTCTCCTTTGCTTTGAGCATGGTGAGTCGACATCAGCAAAATCCTGGCAAAGGTCATTGGATAGCTATAAAGAATATTCTTAAGTATTTAAGAAATACTAAAGACATGTTCTTAGTTTATGGTGGAGAAGAAGAACTCAGAGTGACTGGTTATTGTGATGCAAGTTGGCAAACAGATAAAGATGATAGTCGTTCACAATCTGGTTAGTTATTCTTGCTGAATGGGGGAGTGGTGACATGGAAAAGTTTAAAGCAAGATATAGTGGCAGACTCTACATGCGAGTTCGAGTATATTACAGCTTGTGAGGCTTCAAAGGAAGCTATCTGAATGAAGAATTTCATTAGAGATCTTGGAGTTGTTCTAATAGTACATGACCCCATTGAAATATTATGTGATAATGAGAGTGTAGTCGCCTTGACTAAAGAACCCAAGGATCATGGAAAGTCAAAGCATATTGAAAGAAAATACCATTTTGTTCGAAGAAAAGTAGAAGAAGGACATGTGATTGTGAAGGACATACGATCAGAGGATAATCCAGCTGATCCATTCATAATGGTATTGGCTAAGTCCAGACACGATGAACATGCTAGGAGCATAGGATTGAAAGATAAAATAAAGTTTTAGTTATTAGTTTGAATTTGAAACAATATAAGCAATGATTGATATTGTAATGGATTTGGTGATTAAATAATGGAGATTTGTTTATTTGCATGTGTGCTACCATTTACTATTGATTGTCATTGTGTTTCATTTTTGCATGTTCAGAATCCACTTCCTGAGTACTTAGTTTACTCAAACATTCCCAGTCATTCATACTATAGGAAGTAAGTATTGATTTAAGACTATCATGGAGTGTTAGTAGATTGTCTATAAAGATTAGACATAGCATAAAGAATGTTGCAACACTCATGAGTACTTAATAGGAATTAAGTATAGGAGAAACCCGTACTTAGAGAGATTACTTTATGGATTAATATCACGGGTAATTCTAAGATGATAATATCTTCTATTCTTAAAATGGAGATACATTAAGTTTCTAGTTTTTCAAGTCTGTTATACTTTAGTTTGTTTAAACGCTGCGCGTAAATGCCAGTTATAAAGGATATGCTAGGTATGACATGATGAGTTGACTAGTTATATGTATTCAAAGTTTATTTGTTCCTTTTGCCTGAATGGGAAAGCGATATCCATGGGCCCCTCGATGATTAAATGTTGACTTAAATGTGCTAGGCCTGGCCGGGACTAAATTGAATGATCAATTAAGTAGTCTCATAAAGTCAAGTAATCAGAAATCGAGAAACATAATGTTGAATCTTGAGATTGATTGAAAATCCATGTCTGCAGGTTCACTAGATATCATGTAGAAACTAAGGAATATATTGATCCATTATCAAAGGGCTTGTCTCTAATTTTGATTCGGATAGTTCAGCAGATAGTTGCGTTGGATGGCACTCTCTGCTTGTTGATCGGGACAGGACTCTGACCAAGTTAGTTCATGACTCTGTCCAGTGTGGAGATGTTGGATTACTTATGTCCAAGTTTATAACTAATGTAAGACTTGTCGTCAAAGTAGATTCCTTTGTGTGGTCGCCTCAGTGAACACGTTAAGAGAAATAATAGGAAGAATGCTTAGCGGTTTAACCATAAAGAGCGTATGGATGTTTGGGTATCCCAATCGCCCAAAGGAGGTAAACCCAACCTTTCATCTTTTGGGTACAATAGAATGGATATTTCACTCTAAGTACACCATGACCTCCTCTATTCCTACTCCCTTATAAGAGTCTTTCGTGTATTCGGGACCTTAGGACATTCGAGTCTGTTTTTCTTTGGTTTGTGGGTTGTGATGCTATTAGACGGTACTCTCGTTTGCGGTATTTGCTTTAACAGTTTGACAGGTGGTCCGCTGCTCTATCATCTCCCATTGTTTTCTTGTACTTACTCCTACCTGTGTGAAAATCCCATTTTCCCAAAGGTTATTAATTTCTTATTTTTTTATCTATTCTTTTTAAGTTGCTTTTAGCTTATTAGGTTTAGATCCTTTAGGGTTTAGTTCCCTTCTTGCCCTAGATTAATTATTATTTCCGCTGCGTTTTAATCTAGTTAGGGAATAGAAAACCCATCAAGATGATGTCCACCGAGATTTTTGCCATTTAACCAAAACCTAGTATTAAGTTATACTTGGACATGGATGGATGTAAATTTTATTCTTGTTCCTAATTTTGTTAGAAACTAATGATTATAATCCAAAATTTAACATGTCTTTCTTTTTGTTTTGTGCAAACACCCGATTTAGTCCTATAATGTTCAACCCAATAATTGCAGTATTTTTCATTTCCGGTTGATACAAAAGCACTGATGATTGAGAAAGAAAGAATTTGGCAAACATTAAAAATTGCCTTACAGGACAATCGGAATTGGAAATTGAGGACAGCCACTTCTGAGGTGAAAATGCACCTGGACTCCACTCTCAACTAAACTCAAAACTCTTAATAAATTCCCCTTGCATTCTCATTCAATGGGCTAAGAACTTACACAGCAATAAGAAAACATGTATAACAAATAGGCTAAACACTAATTGTTAGTGGACAAGTATTAGTGATAACATTGTTCGGGCCAAGCTCGTTTGTTCATTTAACATTATTTATATTATACTCGAACCATTAGTTAACATAGAAATAATATATGATGCTACATTGTGCGAGGTTCAATTACGACCCTTCTGACCCATTGATAGTATATAATTGTCTTTTGTTATAATGATAGATGATGTTGCCAATAATTGTTCTATGTGAGATGACATGCCCCTTGAAAGCATTGTTCATGCTTTTGTCTAACCTAAATTCACACACAGAAATTAAACACAAATCTGCAAAGAGGCAAATACATACTTGTTAATGGGTTTTTTTTGTCATGCATGCCACTATGTCACAACATCTTTTTTTAGTATAATAATTTGAAATATGCAAGTTGTTTTTTTTTACAATTTGCAAGTCGCCGCGTATATTAGATATTCATTAGATTAGCATCACAATCAGGCAAAGTGTTCTGTAATTTGTTTGTGTTCACGTAGGTCTAATTAAGATAACACTAATTACCCAAAGAAACAATGGTATCATTTTTTATAGACCGTGCTCTCTTTTTCTTCATGTAATTTTCATATATTGGATAAGAATTTGATAAGATGCTTAGTTAAAGAGTTTTCTATAGTATTCATTGTAGAATTTCAAATAAAAGGCGTTTATATCCTAAAACATGAGCTTGCATTTGTGGACATGCATGATCACCTACCTTTAATATCATGTGAAATGACGTGGTTGCGTAAGAGTGGGCACTTTGATTAAGAGAACAATGAAGGAAGTATATGTTATCTTTGGCTTGATCAATATTTGTATTGGTAAATCTCATAGTGATCAAGACTCTAAAACTCATAATGGATAGGGAGATACATATATGTTACCTTACCGTGAGTGTAAATTGGTATCGCAATTACAAGGAGTGGCTATTGTGTTGTCTCTCATTTAAGCCATATAAAAACACATATTTTGATCTTTAATAAGACCCCGTAATTTTTAAATAGCATTTATGAGTATGTATTTTTTTAATACATTTTTGTTAATAACTTTATTTAAAACTTTGTCTAATAAATTTCAACGTGATAAAAATAATTTTGAGTTATATATCATGTCAACAATATAAATAAGGAAAGGCATTTCAATTATAATAACAAACTTTGAAAATTTTTCAATATATATGAATCAAATCATTTATTAGGGTTGATTTAAAAAGATAGAGACAAATTGGTTGCATTTTTTTAGGAAGAATGGAAGAATTATTGCTTTAAAGAATTTGTAATGATTGTTTATGGTCATGAGGGTAGAGAAGATATGTTTTGAAAAGAGATTTCAAATTATTTATGGAGGTTTTGTATGACACATTGAGCTTACCATTAATGTGATAGTTTGAAAAATGTGCTTGTGAAGGTTATCATGTTTGTTTGTCAATGTTGCTGTATTAATTTAAAAAAAAGTGCATTGATATATTGTACAAAAGTGGCATCTAAAATCCTTTCCGATTTATGTTCAATTTGTAATGAAATTCGTGAGATTATAAGTTAATTTTGGTAACAGTTCGACTAATTTTTTTCTAGTATATGATGCTGATATAAATTATTTTGACCGAGATAAATAACAATTACTTTGACTAGTATGAATTAGTTTAACAATTACTTTGACTACTACAAATTGTGTGTGGCTGTTGAATCGTGAATTGATAGATTCATCATCTTGGTTGTTTGCATTAAAGATTATTAATAGACGGAATGGACAACAGATGGAGGGAAACAGGGAAGAAGAAAGAAGACATTCGCATATGTATTTGAAGGAGATGCGAGAAGATATAATGGAATCCAAACGAGGAAGAATATAATGGAATCCTAAGATAAGAAGAGAAGAAGATATAATGGAATTGAAGAAGAAGAAGATATCATGGAATCCGAAAAAAAAGAAGAAAGATATAATGGAAATCGATGAAGAAGATATAATGGAATGCCGATGAAGAAGAAGATATAATGGACTATCGAGAAGAAGAAGAAATAATGGAATCCGAAGAAAGAAGATAGATATGAATGGAATCGAGGAGAAGAAGATATAATGGAATCGAAGAAGAAGATTGATTTAATGGAATCCGAAGAAGAAGAAGATATAATGGAATCCGAAGAAGAAGATATAATGGAATCCGAAGAAGAAGAAGATATAATGGAATAAGAAGATATAATGGAATCCGAAGAAGAAGAATCTGAAGAAGAAGAAGATGAAGAGGAAGCTGAACAATAGGAGGAGATTGAGGCCACAGTTGGTGACTGCTGGATGGCGTCCAGATGGTATTAAAATCATGGCTATAATCTACAAAATGATGGTCTCCTGTTTAAAGAATCGATGTCAATTGGATGATTGCCTAATTTGTTATAAACCTTCCACTACTTATGGAAAACACCAAATTTGGTACATTCTTTCTTTCAATTTATATATAACATGCTGCCTGCTTTGTTGTTTGTTAAAAACAGCCAATACTCTCTTGATTTGCCTTATTAATTATTAATTCGCCTACTATAATTTCTTAGAAAGAAAGATGATTAATTTATCATTCATGATTTTCTTTGTTTACTTGTGGCCATTCGATGTAGTGTCTTCCTTGTGGGCATATGTATGGGATTCCTAATGTATCAAGAAATGCTTCTTCTAAAGCGCCTCTAGTGGGAGGTTTGTTTGTCCCGCATAATATCGTAGTTCATTTAATTTTTTTACTATAAACCTTATCTTAAACATACTTTGTTTCTTATTAACAGTGCCTCCCAATGCAAAAAACCTTATGCTCATTTCAGGTGCATACTTCTTTAGCCACCTACCTCTGCGTTATTGCTCATGAAAAGGTCTTTGTTTAAAACTAACCTACCTTGACATCTTTTTTATATATATATATATAATAACTTTGTTTTAAATAAAAACTCTTCATGCAGGCATCATCGGCCACACTCTTTCCATTCACCGAACAGGGTTTCCTTGAATTTAAGAACTATGAATACTCACGGATGCTTGATGCACAGTTGCTACGGGGCTGCTGACATACACTATGAATTTTTTGGGTGCAAAACATAATGATTTAGAGTTCGTTAAATGATTGGCAGCTGAGAGTAGGAAAATTTATTAACCGGGCCGAGGGAACTGGAAGACGCGCGCAGTGTCTTTGGGACTGGGTTGATTTTTTTGGGGCATTGCAAAGGCGTGCTAGTTCTATTGGAACCACGGCGTTGAATTCGAGACGGCGTATGATGCACTGGAACGGGTATGCTTTGCTGCATAAAGAACGGCTTGTTAGTGCATTAAGACGGCGCATGGATGCATTGGTACAGCGTTCTGATGCATTTGAGTCAAGGATGAGATTTTATTTTCAAATGTACAAGGAGCATCATAAGAGGGAAGAAGAGATTACAAAGGCGAAACAGGCTCTAGATAGGAAGAAAAAGCTCGCTGAAAAGGCAGCAGCAAAAGCAAAAAAGAAAGGCGAGAAAGAAGCTGAGAAAGTACCCGAGAAGAAGCTTAAGCATAAGGAAAAGAAAGACGAGAAGAAAATGCAGGCATCTGGCACTGTTGATGTTCCAGAGGAAGAAATGGTGGAGGACGTTGCAGAGGAACCTGAGGAAGAGAAGGTTGAAGTAAAGGATAAACCGACAACAAAGACCACGGAGCGTGTGAGAGTGAGAAGCAGAAGCAACAGTGGAAAGGGCACTGACTCGATCTCAAAGGTGATACTTAAACGTAAGAAGTCAAACAATTACATGTATTAGTATGCTGCAGGTGCTGCTGCGGTTCTTACTGTGCCTTTAGCAGTTGGTTACATCTTGTATGCATAGACAAACGGGTCTAGTAAAAGGGAGTAAAAGGGGTACTTTTGGTTTGGAAGTAATGTCGGTTTTTGTTTTGGTTCGTTGTTTTTTTTTTGAACTGTATTTGCTGATTGAGAACTTGATATACGGTTTCGAAAGAGTTAGCTTTAAACATGTACAAGAGAAGCAGCGATAGAACTTGTTTTTGGACTAAAAACAAAGCAACAATGATAATTTGATACAATAAAGAAGATGCTAATAAGTTACCATAACGTTTGATGCATGATAGCAGTCATCGTTATTCTTCTTTGTCTTTATATCCATGAGCTTCGACTCATCAACTTCTATTGGTTTATCTGGTTTTGTATTCAAACCGAAATCTTTCATCTTCTTCTTCTTCAACTACTATTTCTCCTTCTCACCCTTAACTGTACGGTTTTCTTCCTTTGTATTTTTTTTGTCTTTTTTCCTTCTCAACAACTGGTGGTGGAACAGCAGGAATAGGATCTTCTTTTGGTTGCTTTGCCTTTCGATTTGCTACAACTTTTGTCTCAACTGGAGCAATCAAAGGCTTCTTGCCTGGGTTTCTCATATGCATGTCTTTTCTTAGCTGGTGCATGTCCAGTGATTGCAATAGTCTTTTTCACGTAATCTTTTCTGAACACTTTGCTACTGTTCCACTCGGCCATGAACTTGTCCCCGCCAGTCTTGTCTGAAAACTACTGTTCCACTTGGCTCAAATTTAATTTTTTTATGGCATATACGAGTATATGTGAAAATGTAGTTTTTAGAGCGTCTTGTATGACTAGTTATTCAGTATTTTCAAAATCAGATGTAGCATATCAAAACCAATGGTTTATTATCAGAATATTATTTTATATTATAGCTAATTAGTTAATTGTTAATGATATAATGCAATGTTATGTGGTTTTGATTTACAAATTGAATAAATGTGTTTGTTTCTTAGTTACAGGGTTTATGACGGTTGGCCGGATGATTATGATGATGATGGCTAATTGAAGAAGACTATTTATGTTCTCAATTGATTTATGGTAATTTTTATTGTTTCTTTATCCATTATGCTTCATTTTCAGACTTAAGGAATTAATGAATTAACGAGGGTGTTGTATGCACACCACGTGTTTGATGAAATGTGTGTGAAGCTAACTTTGTTATTAATCAAGTTTTTTTATTTATTTTAGGGTGGCGATATGACTTAGTGAACCTGATTTGGAGCAGATTAATTTATGAAGCAAATCACAACTGCAATAGCAGGTAATCATTTTTATGATAATTAACTGATTTGTATATGTACCTGAAATAGTACTATATGTATATCCATCCATCAGATGAAGATGGTATCACAAAATTAGCCCA
>BQNB010080620.1:1277-29880 GCA_026074375.1 Tanacetum coccineum
ATACGGAGGGAATTTGGGACTTTGTGGCTTTCCGCTGTCCAACAAGTGTGAGCATCTGAGTTCCGTACACGTTTTTGGGGATGGAGATGAGGAGGAGTCTGATGAGATTGGATGTACATGGAAAGTGGTGATGTTGGGATATGGATGT
The DNA here is from genome assembly GCA_026074375.1 of Tanacetum coccineum. NCBI lineage: Eukaryota > Viridiplantae > Streptophyta > Magnoliopsida > Asterales > Asteraceae > Tanacetum > Tanacetum coccineum. The sequence goes on from BQNB010080620.1 coordinate 1,426, forward strand.
GGAATATTAGTCGGATTGGTGATGGGAAATCTCATGTTGTCGACAAGAAAAGTCAAGTGGTTCAATGCAATTGCTGATGCAACAGAGAGTTTGGTCTTGAAGAAAAAAAGAAGATAATGAATGGTATGCTTTTTCACATGATTTCTTATTTTATCAAATTGTGTAAAATGACTTGCTCTATAATTTTCTTGCTCTAAAACAATTTGTGATGCAGGTATAGGAGTTTGTGGTGGACTTGGGACCGTTTTTTCTCTTTGAATTCTGTGGTATGTAATATTGATGATCATACAACAATTGTAGTCACTGATTATGTTTCATATCTTATCTTTGTTTCCAAGGGTACTTTACTAAACTTTAAAGTGATTCACCTGAAATGAACTTTCTGAACAAGAGACTTCGAAATTCCAAAATGGAAATGTCAACCTGCCGTGCTTCGAACGTTACACTTCTCTGAAGTACATTCTAATTTCTCATTTCACCATTAAAATGACGTATTGAAAGAACCTCAAGTCTTTTGGTCAATGATTCCATTCAACTGAAAGATGATTGATAAGATATCAATCGTAGTATATGGTCATAATTTGAGATACAAGTATGAAAAAAGTATGTGTTATTAATATTATTATCCAAGTCTAGTTTTTTTTTTCTTCCGTATATGGTCATAATTTGAAAGATGATTGATAAGATATCAACCTGTCTAATAAACGGGTCGTGTTTGGGTTGAGTTACAATTAAAACAGGTCACCCGTGAACCCGTTTAAGTATATATAAGCCTCTAAAAATTAAATATATAACTTGGATTTTATGTTTGATTTGTGTTAAATGTATTTTGCTATGTACTTAATATGAGTGTCAGATATCATTGAAATTATCGTATAAATATTTGTGTGTTTATCATTTTTTATATCCTTATATCATTTTTACATTTAAATTAGTTAAATCGACAAACCACCAATCTTATTCATCGTTTGACCTATTTACTTAAACATGGTAAATGAGTTACACGTATTATGCAAGCCTGGGTTAGGGTTGAGTTTATTGACACAGTTATTAAATGGGTCGTGTTTGGGTGGAGGTTATAATAATACGCCAACCCGTGAATCCGAACATATCAACACAAATACGACTCTATTGATACCCCTAGTGAGTATTGTGGTCTTGAAGTTCAAGTGCTACTTCAAAGTTTTAATGTTAGAGCAAAGAATACTACATACAAGTTGACAAGGGCATACGGGTATTTTTGCTATTATATTATAGAATCAACAATATATATATAGGATACTGTTCGTTTTTGGTTATAAAGGAAAAAAAACGATTTAGTAGTTTGTTGATGGTTTTTGGTCTTCTCGTGGATCAAGTTATAATTGTGTGTCACTTGGTTTTTAAGAGTTGCGATTTGTATTTGATCTAAATCAACGTCACGGTTTTGTGTAAAGAATCGATCTTGCAAGAAAGGATTACTAAAACACCAAATAGTTAAAGAGTGTGTTGTCGATAACGCATTTTGACGTTGAAACAATTGACGGGCCTAATGACTTCGGGTTGTGGCGTGTGAAGATGTGGTGTCTATTAATACAACATGGGTGGGAGGCTGCGTTATATTCATTCCCGAAAACCATGGCGGACGCTGAAAAGACTGCGGTGTTGAAGGCAGATGTCTACAAGAAAGCACACAATGCCTTACTTTTGTGCTTGGATAACAAGGTGTTGAAGGAATCCAACAAAGAAGATTCTGCTGCGGGGGTTTGAGTAAAGTCAGAAAATTTGTATATGAGAAAGTCTTTAGCTAATAAATTGTACTTGAAGAAGAAGTTGTTTACTTTCTACATGCATTCAGGTAAGAAATTATCTGAGCATATAGATGAGTTTAATAAGTTGATCGGTGACTTGGCGAACATAGACGTTGATATTGACGATGACGATCATCCACTCATGTTACTTACATCATTACCATCTTTATATGATAATTTTGTGGAGACATTGTTTTATGGAAAGGAGTCATTCGCATTGGAATATGTCTTCTTTATACTCATTTCACGGGAGTTGAAAAAGAGGTCATATGCAAAGGATGATGGTGATGGGTTATTTGTAAGGGGGAGGTTGGGTCATCGGGGTAATTAAGGACGTGGTAGTTCGCGATCGAAGTCAAAAGGTAAAGAAATTTATAAACTAAAGTGTTACATATGCTATTATCAGGATCACGTGAAGAAAGACTGTCCAAAATGGAACAAACAGAAATCAACTAGCTTTGTCAAGAAGAATGCGGGACATGGTTCTCGTATGCATTCTGATGGTAATGATAATGGTGACTTGTTGATGGCCGTGAGTGAGGAAATGTTCTTAGAGTCGAGTATGGACTCTGGCGGTTCCTATCACATGACACCTACGAAGGACATCTTGTTTAATTATAAGGAGTTTAATAGTTGTACGATTTCGCTCAGTGATAATAGAGCATGTGCCATAGGGGGGCAGGGAAGGTGAGAGTACAAATAAAATATTGTTCAAGTTTGTGCTTAAGAATGTGCGTTACATTCCTGATTTAAAGAGAAATTTGATATCTTTGGGAACTCTGGATCGAGAGAGATATACCGTTGATATGTGAGAAATCACATATCCTTTTTATATCAAAAATGGCCCTAAAATGAACAAATTGTGCAAATTATGCTTGTATAGAAAAATCAACTAGGGGAGTTTTTTGTTGAGATCACAGACCAACAGAGAAAGTTATAGACTCCCTGGACCTATCGCGGAAATCTGGGTCCTTCTTGGGTGAAATCGATGATTGGTTATGTCGGCCACTTCTTGTCGATTGTTGATGATTATTTAGAAGGGTTTGGGTTCATTTTCTTAGACATAAGAATGAGGTTTCCAACAAGTTAAAGGAATGGAAGCGGTTGGTGGCAAACCAAAAAATGTAGAAAAAGAAAAAAATACAAAGGATGCAGTTTTTGATTGTGCACGGAAGTAGCTAAGCGACCACTTGACTAGGAAACTCTGAACAAAATGGTTAGCCGAGAATATGGGTAAAAGAATGGCCAAAAGGTTACAACTTGTGTTTTAAGTTTTAGCCTTTATGTTAGAACAAATTAGGAGGAATGATTGCGAACATTATCAAGAAAATCAATACCCACTCTAAAATTTTAAAAAAAAGATGTGACTTATATATCAAATTAAAGTGAATAAAAGTTTGAAAATTATGGTGAATTTGGTTTTTCGTTAAACGGGGGGTTAGTCGTTAAAACCGCTATGATAATTGGTTTTTTTCGTAAAAGATAGTCGTTAAAAGACTATGATAATTTGAAGTAATCGAGGGCGAAATTAAGAAACATGTCAAATGCATCACCTTCCTTTGACTGAAAATATTGAAAAAAAAATGATGGGGTGTGAAGTGAGTTGATTTTAAATTGATATGATTTTACCTTAGATATCTTGAAAACAAATGGTTGTGAGATCCCTTTTAGGGCAGTTTGGGTTCACCATATATTAGTGGTTTTTGTTGTATTTGGATTCAAAACTTTAAAAACGAGTTGGTTTAGGGGACAAGTAAGAAGAGTAAGATTTGGGCCCACAAATAATAGACGGTATGTTAACCCATAAACTTTAGACATGATATTGAAAACGGAAGGTTATTTGGTACAAAATGTACAAAATTACCGTTTTATTAAAAGGAAAATGATTCTCTCGAGTTCATCTTGAAAATGAGAGGTATTGTTGTGTTTAATTGATGTAAACCCATACGCCATTTTTCTTTTACTAAGTTGGCCCTTGTTCTTTGAAACAATTGAGATTCCATAACTAACTTTTTTTGTTGTTGCACCGACGCCGTTGCTACCAGTTTCTGGCGACCCCTGTCACACGGACGCTGCTAGATTCTTTAGATCCAAATAAATATAAACAATTCCATGTTCCATTTTATTTACCCAACCCATTAGATTCTTTAGATCCCCCGCTACTACTAGTTTTCAAGTATTAATTAACACTAAGTAATAGAAATATCACTTTGCGATGATGTGAATAAACTAGTGGTGGTTGGCTGCGTGTGTTATTGAAAGAATTGAAGATGACGATATATAATGTTGTTTGGTTTCATCTAGGCTAGAGGAAATTGGATAAAAGTATGACTGAGTTATTATGTAAAAGAAATACAATTATCTTTAAATAATATGAAAATTAGGTGGATATAAATTTAGTGACGCGGATTAGAAAATTAAAAAAAATCTACTTGGAAAATCAACCGGTCATATTACCTATATCGTTACAAATTAGCCGGTTTCAATGACTATATTGGTAATATTTAAAGTTGGTTACCTAGATGTGTAAAATTTAGAAAGTACGTTGGTAATATATAGACTTAACCCATTTAAAAATATGGTTTTACAATTCACGAACCAAATGCCCCCTTAAACTTTTTGAATATTTGTTACTTTCTATTTGATCGTCATCTTGCCCATGATTATTAAATTTGACATATAACACTATGAGGTGCTTCATACAAACATGAATATTACTAGGGCCTAAATAAGACAGAAATATGCAATGATTCCTTTTTGTAAAGGCAATAGATAATACTAAGATTTTCACATTCATTAGATGTTAATAACAAAAACTAGCTAGTTGTAATGGATTGGGATCCTCTCATGTTCAACTTGAACATGAGAGGTTATGTTATCTTTATTGTGAGTGAAAAATAATAATAATTTATATGTTGTGGGACCTTCATTTTATTAAAATACAATTTCCCTCTCACAATAAAATTAACATGACATCTCATGTTCAAGTTGAACATGAGAGGATCTCAATCCAGTTGTAATTATTAGTTTTGGACTTTTGGTAATTCCCCATAATCGTTCAATATTATTAGCCTTCAATAAATAGTTTACATGGATTGTGACATAAGCTAATTAACCATGGGCTAAGCTTGAACTATAATAATCAAATATAAGTGGGATTATAATACTCTCCCGTAGTCGAAACAGGAGGCCTGCAAACGTTGAGACTATCATGCAACTCGAGAAACAATGCACGTGGAAGCCCTTTCGTGAAGATATCTGCATACTGAAAACGCGAGAGAACATGTAAAACACGAACTTGTCTTGATGCCACAAAATCACATACAAAGTGAATACCAATCTCAATATGCTTCGTACGCTGGTGATTAGTAGACAAACAAATCGCACTAACGTTATAATAGTAAACCAGAGTAGCGCGGTAAACAAAGGTGCATGCAACTCAGGTAAAAGGTTATCCAACCATGTTCTCTAAGCCACCACATTAGCAACTCCGCGATATTCGGCCTCAACACTAAAGCAAGACAAAGTGGCATGTCGTTTGGTAGACCAAAACAATAGATTAACTCTCAAAAAAACAAAATAACCTAAGGTAGAATGACGAGTGGTTAGGAAACCTGCCCAATAACGGTAAGTTGAGCCATAGAAGAGACATGCAACTAAATTCCATGATCAATAGTGCCACGAGTAAAGCGAAGAATACGCTTAAAAGCATTATATAGTGAGGTTCACGTGAATCATGCATATAAAAGCCAACCTGTTGAACAACATATGATATGCCAGGGGGCATAAAGGTAGGATGTTGTAAGCCGCCAGCCAGACTGCGCTATAAGGTAGGATCAGAATCCGGGTCTCCATAAGAACCTAGCTTGGACTCTATATCCACATAAGTTTGACAAGGGTTGTAGTGAAGCATATGGGCTCTCTCAAGAAGTTCCTCGGCATACTTAGATTGAGATAGGAGCATTCATGCAGAAGTCCGCTGAGCAGAAATACCAAGGAAAGAATTCATACAACCAAGATCTGTCATAGCAAACTCACTTTTTAAAGACTGAATAACTCGGTATAAAAGTGTTGTAGAAGATGCATTAAGAATAATATCATATACGTATAAGAGAAAGCATGATATGTGAGTGCCACGATGAAAAATAAAAAGAGAGGAATCGGTTTTGTTGTGATGAAAACCAATCCGTGTAGCATAGGTAGCAAACCGCTGAAATCAAGCACGTGAGGCCTGCTTAAGCCCATCTAAAGAGCGCTAAAAATGAAAAACATAATCCGGATAATGGGAATCAACAAACCCGGGAGGCTGGTGCATGTAAACAGTCTCCGATAAATGGCCATGAAGAAATGCATTCTTCATAAGTAATTGATGAATAGGCCAGTTACGGGAAACCGCAAGGCTCAAAACAGTGTGTATTGTAACCGGCTTGACAACCGGGCTAAACGTGTCATCACAGTCAACGCTCTCTTGTTGACTATGACCATTAACAACCAAACGAGCTTTGTACCTGCTAAGCGAGCCATCTACATTAAATTTATGCCTGAAAATCCACCTAGAACGCACAACAATCACATTAGGTGGACAGGGCACAAGAACCCGCGTAGCGTTAGTAATTAAAGCACATAGCTTTTTTGCCAATTCGGATCACGACTCGCATGAACATAAGACCGAGGAATATGAGACATAGTTGTAGTGTGGAGGGACATACGCTCAAGATGTTTGGTGATACCATCTTTAACATGTGGGACCATGGGATGAGTCGATGTGGGTTAGATAATAATATGTTGTGTTGGAGGCATCGTCTTCGGCTCCTGGGTAGTGGACGATTGTGGAGGAGTGGTATTAGGCTGTTGAGTATTGGGCCACATAGGTGATGGGTCAGTTATGGATGTGGATGGTGTTGGTCTTGCTGTGGATCCAATAGGAGGTGGGCCAGGTAGTGGATCCGAAGGTTGTTGGGTATTTGGCAAATTGGTACCAGGGGAAGGCATGTGAGATGGTACACTAGTATGCCTTGGAGGTTGTAATAAATTTGTTAGCAAAAACTCATATGAGAACAGTTGAAATGGTATCATATATCCAAAAGGAAAAGCGTTTAACAACTACAATGATTCACGTATACTTTGCCTCAATCGAATCCTTGTATTATGTATGAACAAACGAACTTGTGTCAATCGAAAATGGCTTATGACCGACATAAAGATAAGTGCAGACAAAAAGAAATTTACCCATTTGTGATGTCCTCAAGATCCCATCCAGATAAGTTTGCAACCGTGGTAAAAGCTTCTTCCATTTATCCACCTTTGTACTGTTTAAAAGTTCATGTTTGGCAAACGCTTCAGCATAGCTCCGTGTTTGTTTCCTCACCGTGTTAGGTTTAACATCATACAAGATAATTTGAACCTCGTGTTTTAGAATTTTATTCTGCTTGCGCTCGAGTATTTTGACAAATTCTCTCAGACACCATGATGAAGAAGCATAATTTTTAGAGAAGATAATTATCAAAGACCTGGATTCTTCAATGGTTTTGTAGAGATGAGGAAATATTTCTTCTCCTTTAGACCGTTTGTTGTCATCTCTAAAAGCATGATTCCCTTTTTGCTTGAAGTTGTTTAATAGATTATCCATGAAGTTTTTTCGGATATCCTCACCTTTAAAACTTACAAAGACATCATATTTCCATCGTTGATGAAAGGAAGACGCAACCATGATTAATGATGAAAGTTGCATTAAGTTGTTTGAAAATTTTAAACATATGTTTATGTATCAATGAAACTACAACAAACCGAAAAGAGTAAGGTTTGGATCAAGTGGTTAACCTTGCCTCTTGAGACATAGGTCAGGGGTTCGATCCTTACCCTTGCAAGGCCGGAGGCCTTTTTCTACCTTTGGTAGAACCAGAAGCAGCCTCTATACTTTAGGTAGGGGTAAGGTTGTCTACATCTTAACCTCCCCCTATATTGTGAAAGACGGTATTAAGACCTATAACCCGTATAAGACGGTATTGGGAGTTGCTTTATTTTATTTTTTTTATGTACCAAAAAGTTTGAAAATAAGATGTGAAATTCCCATCAAAGAAATATGAAATGCAGAAAATCTATTTAGAATAAAGTTACATGAATAGTCCTTGTGGCTATACAAAAGTTCAGATTCAGCCCCAAAATCTTGAAGTTACAATGACAGTCATTGTGTTTCTCAAATAAGCACATTAACATTTTATAAATGACGAAAATACAGCCAAAAGCCCATCTGCCCACTTATATATCTCTCGACCGCACATAATCCAAACACCTCTTTTCTTAAACCTTTCAGTCTATCGATGAAAATAAAAGTACTAGCGTAGTGTTTGGTATAATGTAATGAAAGTTGGAATGGAAACGGTTATTACGATTGAATGAAAAAATCTTGTTTGTTTACAATTATACAATGTAATACTTCATTACAATGAATGATTCATTACATCAAAAACTACCTTTTTCATTCCATATGAGCCCCCTCCTTTTTTTTATTACGTCCGTAATGTAATCAAGATTACATAAAAGTCTACAATTAACTAACCACATTAAATACACTTCTTATTAACTATGAACATTTTAGTCTTTTTTTTATCGACTGCATTACGTCCTATCATACCAACCAAACATTATTAATAAGGGTAATGAATTATTACATTACATCATTTATTCTATTATGTCGTTTATTCCATTCATTTAATATTTCATTACATCCTACCAAACGAACTCTAGTAGTTTAACGTTATTGTTGATGTGCGAATCTAAGGTTATATATACCTTTTAGGCTTAGTAATATAAATTGAAATAATAAATAATAAAAAAATGCGTTCCTTCACATTTTGATGGGTATCGTAAATAATAATTACCCGTACTATAAAAACTAATAACTGCGTTTATTAGAAATAGATATTTTCATAGATTTTAATCACGCTTTTATTAACCTCGATATACTTTAATCACGTCTTGGGTGGTAGTCTCGATAACTATAGTCAACTTTTCATTTACTTAAAATTTAAGGTTATTAAAGAAGAATAGTTTGTACTCTTAGATTTTATTTTGATTTGCTGGCTAAGTTTGATTCCTATATACACAAGTCTATCTAGTGTTTTTTTTAAGTTTGGGGGAATGAGAGGTTGAAGAATGGGGTGTTTAGGTGTTATGTGTAACCGAGAGATATGTGTGTTGTTTGGGTAAAGAGTAATGCTAGATTCAAAAAAACTACACAAAATTATATTTATATAATGATTTGACAACTAAATGTGAAGGGTGAGGATAATAAAAAAAGGTTATGATGCAATATGATTGGACCACAATACATACCAAGTCATTATGTGGATATTATTTTGCAAACTCTTTATGGATGTAGCATTCCTCTTGGGTAAGATTGAAAGGATATTATTGTTTACATAACGGTAATGTTGTTAGGGACCATAAGTATGAGAACCACAAGGACTGTCTATGTAATTTGTAAGACTTAGGCACTAAACATGAAAATTTGGTATAACATGCATCATTTACAAAAAAAAGTGTTTCATAAAGTCATAATATGTGGAAATAATACACTTGTAGTCCTCCTATTTTAGACGAGTTGCAACTTCACTTTTTAAAAATTAACATTCCAGATGTGTCGTTATACGTAATTTAGAATGGCAAAAACGGTCAATTATAACAAAATTAAAAGATTTGTTGGAGTATTATTATTACTATTTTTTTACAAAGTTGAGAGGCTATCTTTGAAACTTTTTTAGACCTAAAAGTTGAAGATGAAACTTCAAAAAATAAAAGAGTTAATTGCATAAATGGTCCCTGTGGTCGTTCGGATTTAACAAAAAAGTAGTCCCTTTCTCAAACATCTTTTTTACAAAATGGTCCTTATGGTGTGAAACATATACCGGGTTTTGGTACATGTGATAAGAGGGATTCATATAATGATTTTGATGCCCATGACCCTATTAAACGGATTAGGTACCCTATAGGGACCAAACCCCATTATGGTTCTACAACAATGTGGCCTTTTTCGTTAAATTCGAACGACCAACATGGACCATTTATGCGCCAATTAACTGCAAAAATAAAAAGTAAGATGAACGCCCTACTCTGGAATTTAAGGGGGTGTTTGAGATTCATTATTGAAAATTGATTTAACCGTTTTGAACAATGATTACTTAGTTAATCAGCTCATTAATAAAACGTGGTTTTAAAAATGCTAGTGTTTTGGTTTTGATTATGTTGTTTGTATTTTGCAATCATAAATGATAATCAGTTTTTTTGTGATTGGCAAATCAGATTATTTTGTGGGAATTATTTGTAAAAAATGGGACCAATATAATCTCCTAAGAACACATTGAATGTTTGCCTTGATTGATGAATTTTATTTTTTTCCAATATGTTTCTATAGTATTTACATCTCCTACGGAAAGTAACGGATAACGACGAGTATTGCAGTTGTTTCGTTTGTTCTGCATAATTTTTATAGAGTTAATTGCATAAATGGTCCCTGTGGTCGTTCGGATTTAACGAAAATAGTCCCTCAAATTTTTTTTTAACAAAAATGGTCCTTATGGTTGTGAAACATAACGGGTTTGGTCCATGTGATAAGAGGATTCATAATGATTTTGATCCCCATGACCCATAACGGATTTGGTCCCTATAGGGACCAAACCCATTATGTTTCACAACCATGGGGACCATTTTCGTTAAAAAAAAGTTTGAGGGACCATTTTCGTTAAATTCGAACGACCACATGGACCATTTATGCAATTAACTCAAAATAAAAAGATAAAGAAGAAACGCCCTACTCTGAATTAAATATGAGTTTGTATTTCCTTGACTTTATATATGATTATGTGAAAAAATGAGACTAATATATAATGGGTTCTATTTTTACAAAAGATGTACATATTGAATGAGAAGAATTAAGTACTCTGACATCAAAATCTCATCATGATAATACGTATAATAAAAGTCATTAAAAAGTTACGATATATATGATTAAAAATTAATAAACTTTATAGGTAAAATGTAAAAGAAAAACAAATTTGATAAAATAAAAAATATTGGTAATGGTTGGTTAGATAAACTTTAAAATGATTATCACTTCTTTCTTTTAACATGTGACCAGATTAACATGTAATATAATCGATTCGATTATCGGGTTGTTCAGTTTATTCGATTTGTCAGTTCCGTTTATTTTTTTTTTAAACCGACCGAACTAGAATTCAACTGAACTGAACCGAACCGAAAATCAAATTCGAATTCGGTTTAGTTTTTAGGTTGACTCGAATTACACCATTTATATATATTTTTTTAAAATTTAATTATAGCAAAAAAAAAAATCAAAAAAAAAGTATTTTTTTTATGTTTGAATAAAAATTTAATGGTATTTTTTATATATATAAATATATAAAAAAAATTATAAATTCGGTTTTCGGTTCAGATTGTCAAAACCAAGGCTGTCAAGATCGCGATCCCACCTGGGATCGTTTTTGGTCTTTACAAGATCGAAATCGAGAAGATCGAACGGGATCGTAAGATCCTACCAATTTATCATGTTCTGTTAGCAACGATAAGACGAGTCAAACTTATTTTTATTTCTACTCATCATCAAATATAAATTTATATCATATCCTTTTGAAAATGTCAATAGTTCAAATATAAAAATACCAAAGTAAAAAGTTAAAACACCCAAAGAGTCAATTTTCAATCGTCACATTCACGATTTAGCAGAATAAATTACATAACATAGCTAAAAACGTCCAAAACAAATGAGTACTTCACTAGTAAGCACTACAATTAAAGCTATCTGAATTAAAACTAAAAGAATAAGTAGTTAAACTATAAAAGAGTATAAGAAAAACAACAATTACCTGTAAGAAATTTTTTCTAAGGTATTTAAAACATGAGAAGAAGAAACCCTATTTTGGTTATTCATGTAATTTCAATTTGGGGAATTAGAATAATTAGTTTATAGATTAGAAAATCTAAGAATTGAAATGTCCAACACCTTGTTGACCTGGAGAGAATCGGCGGGACTCGTAATTGTTATTTTTTGGCCTAAAAAAGTAAGGAGCTAGTAATATATGTAAGGTCAGATAAGTTAGTAACTTTGTACTTTAGAAAACTTCGTATCCGTACACTCGGATCCTACTATCTTACGCGCGAAAGTTTTAGATCCTACCTTAGCTATCCTACCTCTGTGCAAAAAGTATTTTTTTTATGTTTGAATAAAAATTTAATGGTATTTTTTATATATATAAATATATAAAAAAAATTATAAATTCGGTTTTCGGTTCAGATTGTCAAAACCATATCCAAACCGAAAACCGAATTTTTGGTTCTGTTCGGTTAAAAGTTCGGTTCAGTTTCGGATTTCGGTTTATTCAGTTATTACCCAAACAATGCACACCCCTAGTCGGATTGAAAAAAACCCGAATTAGATCGAAAACTGATTTGGCCCAAAACGCTGAATTGAGAACCGAACCAAAATTTCCAATCCATGTCCGGCTCGACCTGGTCCGGTTTGGTTCGTCGGTTCGATCCGGTTCAACAAAACATAATTGCCGTTTTACATAAGACCAAAATAAACCGGACCGAGCCGAAAATCAAATATGAAGAAAAAGGTGAACCGAAACCGGACCAAAATATGTACAATCTGGTTGGTCCGATTCGGCCTGGATCTCGGTTCAGTTCGGTCCATTTTGCTCACCTTCTTATAAGGATTTTTAAGCTACGGATGTACTTCACCAAAGTAATTGTTCGATTGGTGATAATACCATTGGGTATGAGAATTGTGATCGTCTTGTCAACATATGCATTTCATGCCCTAATGTCCACTCATCTAGTCTTCTTAATTTCCAGCCAAAAACTAATATCATGCAACACTTCTGCTCTTAGTGACAGTAATAAGTACCAAGCATGACATGAGTCAAATATTTCTGAAATTTGATAAAAATGCTATCGATGTCATACAAGAATGTTCATTCTAGATGACTACGTGCTCACTGCAATGTTTGACTAGACATTCTGGTCGGTATCTGACCCTTTGGTCAACTAGTCTACGGTCTAGTAAAACGCATCCTATGTGCTATGTGAATTCAAGGCCTTTCGTCCAATGGGATACCTTTCAGAAGTGGATAATACCTAGACAGACTCAACCCTAAGACCTAACAGTATGAGATAGAATTTGTACCTCCAAAGCTTTTTCCTCATCATAGATGAAATTGGGCAGTTTCTTGAGCAACTCTTTTTTGTCGGTTCCAGCTAGTGCCTTATCTATTAAAAATTAAACTGAGCTACGTAATTATGCCACACTCTCAGCAATATGAACATACTAGTAAATTGAATAAATGAAACCTGAGGGGCGAAAATGGCGCCAAGTGTGCCAACAAGCACTCCCCCTAGAACAAAGCCACCAATGAAGGCACTCCCACTGTTAGATCCTCCATCGTTACTGGAAATTTGAACATTAAATTAACGGCTGCTATAAAGCATGTGCATATGCTTGAGAGCAGAAATATGCGATGACTAGACTCGTTTAGCAAAATGAAATCTTCCAATAACAACTTAACTGTGGAAGCTTTGAATAACGGGATTTTAAAAGTTACTACGCATAAACAATACAGGACATTCGACACATGTTTGACCTATTAGACATACACCAAATTAACGCAGTTATAAGTCTGTTCATGAGATAAAATCGCAAAGGTATGTTAACAACACTAGTGTTGCATTTGGTAAAACTTAACACTTACATGTAACACTCAATTAAGACCGGGTCAGATGATATTGTACCTGTATCTTGCTTGAATAGAGTGTCCTTTTGGATGTGACGTTACCCACGCGACTTTGCGCAAACGATAACTTGTTTAGTCCCTGATCATGTCTCTTCAATGAGCAACCTAGCAACATTTTAGGTCCACCAAATTTTAATCCTTGTGTTAGAAGTTGTTGTGAAAACCTACAACAAACCTGGAAGATAGCTTGCGGAACAAACTTGTTTGAGTAACCTTGACACACACAAACAACCTTCTATGCTGAAAAGTAAAAGGTACACACGTATGATCCAAACGTTTGCTTTATTGATCAAAACAAAAGAATAATGTACAACGACCCCTCCCCCCTCACCTCTTTATTGTAGAGATGAGGGGGGAAGTAAACCAACTCTAAACCGAGTTGAACTTGGCTGCTGCTACAATGGAGGTAATAACAAATCGATGCTTTATGAATACCCTCTATGGTATATATAGAGTTCATGGAACCGACATATAATCCCTACTCGGGCTAAACTTGGGCTAAATTATCTCTTTACTCCCTATACTATAGACTAAAGTGCATACTAATACTTAACAATTTCCACCTTAGTATAACTATTAGTCAATACCGATACGCATCAACTTTGACCTGTGGTGGAACCTCGGACCAGGGATCGCCTTTGACAAGGCACCTGTAGCAATACCCGCTACTATCTTTAGCTCGGATCCTGACTCTATTGCGAGTCCCTTTAGCCAAATATCCTCCTTTGCAGCCTTCGTAAGTGTCATGTATGCCGCTTCAGTTGTTGACAAAGCCATCATGTACAGCCTCATAGCTTCTTAGCTTCCTGCACATCCTTGTATCATCAACCCGTACCCTGTACCCATGGCGTAGTCAAAATCCACAAAAACCTGTACGTCTATCTGTAATCCACGATCAAACTTATCCAACATACCCACATCTGCAGATGCTATGTCAAGTCTCGTGCAGACCATCTGATACTCCTAGCTTCCAACCGCATATATATACATGATCACTTACCATTCTTTTCCACATCACAGTCCCTGATAGACTACCCTCCAACGACAGTATGGAGTGTCCCTCCAACAAAGTCTGTACCAACTTTTCGTTGTAAAACCTGGACTGCGACACCCTCAGAGTATTACCACTCTGATTCCTGACGATCTTCATACCAAGTACATTTCATTTTGCTTTATCCAGCAAACCCTTGGTAGCCCAGATCTCAGCCTTGCATCCGCAAGAAAAACCCATATCATCTATATAGAGAAATAGATGTGTGAACATACCTGGTGTATACTCCCAGTAATAGCCATCGCTGTCGTCACTGCATTTCTTGCAACCGTTGCTGAGCACATACATATCTGACCGAGCATCCATATCACCTTTCAATCCAGCCCTCCACTTGGAAATCACCTCACACGCAACTGTATTATTGAAAGTCAATGACTCATGTGCATAAATTTTCTCCGCTTCAGCAACTGCAAAAGCAGCCTCATTACTGTCTTCTCTATAACTAAATAGTTCATGTGTTGAGTGTTGCTCCCTATCATGTGCTAAATGATAGTATATCAAATTTTGAGTTTGTACTTCCTGTGAACCAGCTACATGATCAACATTCCCATGAGGTTCCACCTCAAATGTATGATCCTCCTGCGGTTTCACCTCAAACTTAACTCCTTGCAACACCTGCACTGAACCCGTACCTACACCAGAACCAATGAAAGTTTTCTTGTATTCCCCACTTTCATTGAAACCCATATTCCTGTAAAGCACTACCTTTGAAGTAACGTCATGTAACCTCCAAAGCTTTATTACCCACTACACATTTACGATGTCCCAGGAATATGCACTTAACCTTAACCGGTTCAAGCATCCCTTGCCTTTTACTAGCAAGCCAACCAAAAAACACTAACATATCTATAGGCGTCTTAAATCCAATCGCTGATGATGGTGACCTTGTTCACTAGATATGTAGATATGGTTGTATCCTCTGCCCAAAGAACCTTGGACAGACCAGACTGAATCAAAAAACAACGTACCTTAGCCAAGAGTGTCACGTTTGTTTCCTCAACCAACCCATTCTGCTGCTGTAACCCTGCAACACCCAAATGTTTGGTGACCCCACTCTTCGTATATTGTTGTGTAGACCTCTGATTATAAAAATCAAGAACATTACCCGTCTTGATCTTCCACCCAATCTGATATTCTCCTAACTGCTTCCTACCCTTCAATGTCTTCCTGGTCACAACTTGACCTCTGGTTCTATACGCATTTAGCTCTTCTTGTTCCTGATAGTATCACCAGTGAACCCTTTATAAAACTTGATCTTTGCACGTTTCATCTTCACGATAAACCCTCTTTGACGTACCCAGGGATTATGGCTCAAGGGTATAAAAGGACCCTCTCCACACATGGAGAGGGTGTTGGTTACCATTTGCATAGTTTGGGTGTGTGTGTAATCTTCCACCTCTCTAGTTTCTCTTTAATAAATCTTCCAACTTTTCTTTCTATCTTTCTAGTATTTTGCTTATTGGTATAGCTTATGTTGTGAAATGGATTAAGCTATTGGGATAACAGTATCATTTTCTTGAAATGATAGCACTCCTCCTCGATGTAAAAGAGATGATTTAAAAACATGTATTCACTCGTTCTCAAGATATTAAATTCATGTGATGGGAGAAGGATCTATGTTGAGTGGAAAGTCAAAGGCGACCTAACCGGTATTCCTATGGCCGTGTGCGGACTCTAACGAGGTTAGAAGTTGGAACCTTATGGGACGCCGAGATATAAGTTATTGGTAAATAAAAACCTAGTTAGGGGGGGGGAGAGTGTTTGTTTCGGCTTATATGTGGGCTTATGAGCTTATTTAATTTTCGCTTATATTTTATAAGCCTCAAATTTCCGGCTTATTATATTTGGTGGTCAACTTTTGTTGTCAACGACAATGATGTTCGACAACGAAAAAAATTAGATGAGTTAGAAAAAAATATATGGCTGATGAAAGGCAACTCAACATATTTTGTGTTTTTTTACAACTGTGGTTTAAGGTTTTATGAATGGAATACGAAAATAAAATCCTAAATAAATAAAAACAATAAAGTGAAAAAAACCGGGATCCCTTCGGATCACCGGCAAGTAGCCGATGACCAGAGCATAGCAATTTTTGTTGGTGGATCTTACCTATAGGTGTGATACCATATTGAAATAAGTTGATTCCTTAAAAGTATGCAAAAGATGAACAACATCCAAATTCCAACATGTGATAATGTGGAATGCAACGTATGCTCAAATAAAAAACATTCGTTGCTCGGAGATTGGAGGTTCTTGGGTCGGTGATGCGCAGATGTTTTGCATTCTTTTTACCATGATTCAATGTTTTTTATAATCCTTCTGGGGTTCGAAACCTTACCTTTGCCCATCCTACTAATTCAAAAACTGACTTCCTGATTTGGATATTGGTGCAATCGAACCCATTAAACAGCCTCTCAAGATAATCATAGGCTTCTTTTCCCTTTGATTCTTTTAGCCTAAATACGTTAAACAACTCATTCCCTCGAGCAAGGGCATCTTCATGGTATTGAATACCATAGAAGTGTGTGACCTTGTAATTCAAGTCATGGACTTGGATGAGCCCTGCACTCTCTCACTCAGAATCTCGTCTGTCTCAGCTTCATTCATTTCAAACGATTAGCAAAAGGTGAATCTTGTAGCGTACGAATCACGGCTTATGAAATGTATGTTTTGAGGAGTTCCAATGTGTGTCGATACTTAAGTCAAGTTTCTCTCGTTGAAATGTAGTGGGATATTCCACAAGAGAATTGATCTTTCATCATGTTTTGGTAATGTAATTTGTGTTGATGTTGATGCAGCGCCTCGTTTGCGAGACGGATAACGATTATTCATTGCGAATAATCGTTATCCGTCTCGCAAACAAGGCGCTGTACAAAATACATTACCAAAACATGATGGGATATCAATACTCTTGTGGAATATCCCACTACATTTTAACGAGAGAAAATTGACTAAAGTATCGGCACACATTGGAACTCCTAAAAACATATGTTTCATAAGTCGTGATTCGTACGCTACAAGATTCACCTTTTGTTGCTCGTTTGAAATGAATGAAGCTGAGGCAGACGAGATTCTAAGTGAAGGGCTCATCCAAATCCATGACTTGAATTACAAGGTCACACGCTTCTATGGTATTCAATACCATGAAGATGCCCTTGCTCGA
Organism: Tanacetum coccineum; assembly: GCA_026074375.1. Classification (NCBI taxonomy): domain Eukaryota; kingdom Viridiplantae; phylum Streptophyta; class Magnoliopsida; order Asterales; family Asteraceae; genus Tanacetum; species Tanacetum coccineum. The sequence continues at coordinate 19,237 of BQNB010080620.1, forward strand.
GGGAATGAGTTGTTTAACGTATTGGTCAAAAGAATCAGAGGGCAAAGAAGCCTATGATTATCTTAATAAGTTGTTTAATGGGTTCGATTGCACCAATATCCAAATAGGAAGTCAGTTTTCAAATTAGCAGGATGGGCATGGGCAAAGGTGAGGTTTCGAACCCCGAAAGGATTACAAAAATTGCTATACTCGGAATTGGGTGGAAGCTCTTAATATGGTCTCTCGTCTTTTAAATATTTTACCATCTACCGCCATTAATAACGAAATACCATACACAAAACTCTATAAACAAACACCCACATATGAACATTTGCGTGTTTTGGATGCCTTTGCTACCCTGGGTTTTAAAAAGCGTGATGCGTGCCGAGGCGATAAGGGTCAAAAAGCCGAGGCGCGAGGCGCCGAGGCAAAAGCGCGCGCATCACGTAGGCAGACATTTTTATAAAAAAATACTTGTAAATTATATATAATGCACAAATATAATAATACCACATATAATACCAAATTTACGATCAAAAGATATCATGGATTTTCATAGTTAACAATTCCACTCGCTAAAATACATAAATATCACCAAAAGGATAAGAAGTGTTACCATTTTTGAATAATTAAAAGCAAATCAAAAGCATCCATGGAAAGCTTTGGGACTTTTAAAGTAAAATTGGTCTTACCAATACGCATTAGTAAGACCAATTTTACTTTAGAACTCCCAAGTACATGATGCGCAAAAAAGCACAGATGCACGCATTAGCTAATGCGTGCGCCTCACCACGCATCCTGTAAACGCAATGCAAACATAATTGCTACCCTCACGTCGATGTTGAACATAAACTTCAACCACGTTCCACACCGTGCATCTTTCTTGGTTACCCTGCAAACCACCGTGGTTATAGGTGTCTTGGCTTATCATCAAATAAGATTATTATTTCGAGACATGTGCGGTTTGACGAAGACATTTTTCCATTTGGTACGGTAACACCTTCACCTCCATCCACCTATGTTTTTCTTTTGCATCCAATCATTCCCACTGTCCAGCCAAATAACACCAACACCACTACTAGACCCTCACCCAACGAGTCCACCACTAATATGTGGCCTCAAGGGGATTTGATTTTCTCTCCGTTGGATTCGAACCCATAACCTCCACTTTGAAAGGCTAGTATTCTTACCGTTGGATCACCCCTTGTGGTTTCATTAGGTCACTTTTTGTGGCTTATTTTGGAAGTTTTGGGCTTATATAAGCCGAACCCGTTAAGAGTTAATCAAATATACCAATGTGTACATCCTTACTAGTTATATTAAGCTTCCCTATTGTATCATTTCCTTGAAAATGATGAGTCCGCAAAAGAGATTTTTGAAAAACAAGTATTCTCAAAGGGAGAATGATCTATGTTGAGTGGAAAGTCAAAGGCAACCTAGCCGGAATTCCTATGGCCGTTTGCGGACTCTAGCGAGGTTAGAAGTTGGAACCTATGGGACGCCGAGATATAAGTTATTGGTAAACAAGAACATAGTTAGGGTGGGGTGGGGTGGGGGGGGGGGGGTGTTTGTTTCGGCTTAAATGTGGGCTTATGAGCTTATTTGATTTCGCCTTATATTTCATAACCCCAAATTTCCGGCTTATTATGAGACTTGCAGGCTTATATAAGTTTATTAGGATATGATAAAGTTATATAAGTCTGAAAATAAGCGAGAAAATTGGGGCTTATGAAATATAAGGCGAAATCAAATAAGGGCATAAGCTCACATATAAGCCGAAACAAACACCCCCTTTAGGTGTAAAAATAGTAGTCTAGACATATAATAAAGTGATGGACTTAAAATTAAATCTAACAAACAAACCTAACCCTAACCCTAACCTTAATAAAAAAACAAATTGGAACCCTGGTGGTATCTTTTATAAGTTATTAGTGAATAAAAACCTAGCTAGGATGAAATGTAGACAGATCCTACCCCTACCTACCCCGGATAAAACCAAACATCAATATCTATAAATAAGAAAACCCTAACCCTAATAATAATAAAAAAAGCAAATGAAATGGAGCAACTTACGGTGTTTTGTCGACAGCCTTCGCCGGTAACGGCGAAGGGAGCGGGAATAGATCGGAAGATGTTGCCGGAACAATGGGCAAACTGCTGCCAAATGCGGCCGGAATGACGGCCATTAAATGTAACAATGAAATCAATGGACGTCTCATTCTCATAAATTATTATTAATCAAACATTTAACAACAACAAGGGTTTCTTTCTCAAAGGATTAATCAGTTGTTGATGGTTTTGACTACAATTTGTGCGACTGTCTGTGTTTCTTTATGTTTATCGTCAAAGACTTCCTTCTTTTTATATGTGGGGTCGTCACTCAGATCTATTTTCGTTAAGGAAAAAATCCTGAACTTTAGAGGTAAAGTTCCCTCACATAGATAATATCGGGGCGACCCGGTTTTCTTTATCCTTATGAGAGAACTTTACCTCTAAAGTTCAAATGAACTTTAGAGGATCCTTATCTTTTCGTTAAAAGGTTACTCACATGTTTCACACTTTCAAGCTAAACTTATCCATTCTGGGTGTAAAAAAACCGACCCGACCTCGAATAAGCTTAGTCTGTTAAGGTTACTCGGGTATATAATTTTATTCAAGTCAACTCAACTGACCTGAGTTCTGAATAGGTTTGGGTATGTATTTTTTAACCTCGACCGGAATTGACCCGAGCGGAATAGACTCGAACTTGGCCAACTCAAATTGACTCAAACCTCATCAACCCGCATTGACCCGACCCGACTAATGCTTTTACATTGTAAACATATTGAAGTAAGCAAATTTGTAAACTTTTTGTAGGTATAGCATTCCTTTTGGATAAACTTGAAAGGATATTATTATTGTTTACATAACGTTAATGTTGTTAGGGACCATAAGTATGAGAACCACAAGGACTGTTTAAGTAATTTGTAAGACTTAGGCACTAAACATTAAAATTTGGTATAACATCATGCCTCATTTACAAAAAAGAGTTTCATGTAATCAAAATATGTGGAAATAATACACTTGTAGTCCTCCTATTTTAGACGAATTGCAACTTCACTTCTTAAAAATTAACATTCTAGATGTTTCGTTATACTAAAATCATGTCAAAGAACCTCTTTATTTTACATCCTGGCATCGACATTTATGCAGGCTTAGCATATGAATTACAAAAGTATTATAGCCGTCCTTTGGATTGTGAAGCTGCACAAATGGTTATTGAAAATCAGAGGATGGTCAACGTTCATAGTTTTGTATACAAACATTCTGCAGCAAAGCGCGGGTTTTCAAACCTTGTAGATATACAAAGTGATACGGAGTAAAATTCTTTTATTAAACCTTTTGTATCAAAAAGTTTAAAATATAATCATCTTTAGACTAATTTTATTTGCTACGTATATAAATCTCTAACAATTATTCATTCTTGAACTTTAAAGTTGTATAATCATGTCGTAATAAAGCTTGAGTTGCGAATCAAACGTAAAAAAAGCCAATGGTGTAAGAACGTTTAAGTTGAGTCATTTTTAAAGAAAAATGAAACTAACGTTGTCTAAAAAAATGATACACAATATGTGATCACATACATCTATATATGGCAGTATCTTGCGTTACAAGGAAAAAAAAGGGTTGAAGATGATATGTGCTTTTTGAGCTATTTGACGATTGTGTGTGTTTGATATAAGATATGTTTCAATATTAGCAACTTTATATATTTTAAGTTTTCTTATAAAAATGTAGTTCTTTCTAGCTTTTAACTTCGTATTACACAATGTAATGCTTATTTGAACGTCTCTGTAAAATACCCGTGAATTTCACGTGTCTTTTAGCTAGTAACTTAAATAAAATAATGCACCACCAATTTTTTACATTTTTATTACTAATTATGTAAGAAATATTTTTCAAAACACTAACAACATAAACTTAACCGGAACTAACGGTGCAATAAGTTAAGTAAAAGGGATTAGAAGTTAAAATACTAAATTTTATAAGATTTAAAGTGAAAAAAATACATTAACCGCCAATCAATAAAGCCTATAAATAGAATAATTCATCAACTTGGAATCCTAAACCATGAAGCGTTCGATAGTTGACGTGAGCAACGCACTTGGATCAAACTCTACCCCTCGTGAACAACGTCATCATCGGAGGGATAAAGTACGTGAAGAAGCCAAGAAGCGAGAACGCGAAGAGGAAGTTGATTCGATTAAGGGACGAGTTGAAAGTAAGTTGAGTAACAAGCGTTTGAAAGCGTCTATTCAGATGGCTGCTATTGCGCTTAGGTCGCAACAGCGCGTGATTGGTGTTGCCGAGATTGGTTCAGGTAAAGCTGCTTTTATTTCTCGTAAACCGAAGATGCGAGTGATGATGCCAATTAAGTGAGAAGTTTTGGTTTTCGTTCGATTAGGATTCATTCGATTTGATTTTGTTTTTTGTACTTTATGGATACCCTTTTTTATTTTATTCAATGTGTACTGTATTGGTATGAAGAAAAGGGTTAGTTGCATATAAATTTATTATGTAGACATTGATTGATAGATCCATGGTTATTGTTTTCAGTTGAATGAGTGTTATCAAAAGTCGAATCAGATGACCGCACAAACTGTAACATACAAAAGTAACAACACGCGCAACAAAACATGTATTAAGAACATATAGAATTATAATTCAAAAACTGTAGCATCAAACGTCTATGATAACAAAGATGGGATCAAATCCCACGAGTCCGCCATCCTTAAGCAAGAGCTTCAGTTTCGTCAGGTACAACACCGTTAGCAGGCTCGTCATCATCTGATTTCAACTGAGATGATACATCATCTATAGCAGAGTTCAGCTCCGCTATCTTCTATGCCAACTTTTGACGTGTTTTCTGCAATAAACGTTATATATCAGTATTAGTATCACTGCATCACAGAGGTGTTAATTTCGACCAAAGTATACATTAATGGGTTGGGTTAAGTTTTTTGTCTAACGGGTAAAGGTAAGAAAATAGCTAAAAAGGATACAAGTCAAAAAGTTGCCCGATAGTTAGACTTAGTCAGACTCTGTCACAAAGGGTGATCAGCAGACCTTACCAAGTTTCAAAGGCTCGAACCTTACCAAACAATGGTTAGTATACATACATGTCAGAAGAATCTTAAGTGAAACTAAAAGTCAGAAGATATAAACACCTTATAGGAGTGAAATTTGACGCAAAGTAATTGTTCGCTTGGTGATAATACCATTGGGTATGAGAATTGTGATCGTCTTGTCAACATATGCAATTCGTGGCCTAATGTCCACTCATCTAGTCCTCTTACTTTCCAGCCAAAAACTAATATCATGCAACACTTCTGCCCTTAATAACAGTAATATAAGTACTATTTATGGTCGAAAAGTAAGACTACTGGCAAAAAAAAATCTATATACTATCTTTTAGACAGAAAGAATAAATACTTTTTAACATTTTAGTCAAGCCTGGATCTTAGCCTGTGCAGTCTGCCCAACTGCACAGGGTCTCACTTTTTGGAGGGCCTCAACTTTAAGTCCATTCGTTGTATAAAGGGCCCAAAAAAAATACTATATAACGTCTTTTTAATAGCCTGGGAGTTTGGATGAGCTTTGTTAAGGCTTCTTTCTAGACATTCTGGTTGGTATGTGACCCTTTGGTCAACTAGTCTACGGTCAAGTAAAACGCGTACTTCATATGTGCTATGTGAATTCATGGCCTTTCGTCCGATGGGATACCTTTCAGAAGTGGATAACACCTAGACAGACTCAACTCTAAGACCTAATCTTTCATCAGACACCAAGCGACCTGCCTAATACCACTACCCATATCATTGTATAATAAGGATATAGAGTGATAAAGTTTTCCGCTAACTTAATCTTCAATAACACAGTTAATTGAGTTGACCCAATTTAATAGATCATATCTTTGTCACATCGGAGGGCCATATCCATCTATCCCCTATTGCAAAGTTCGACCAAGCCCACGCAGAAGTAATGTTTCCTAATTCCTGTTTATATCTTAATAAGGGGCACTCTGCAAGCAGTGTGAGGTATCGTATCTCTTCAAAAAGATGTTTCAAGAGAATACCGCGTAAATTAGTAAGAAACGCATATATAAAATGAGATAAAATTTGTACCTCCAAAGCTTTTTCTTCATCATAGATGAAATTGGGCAGCTTCTTGAGCAACTCTTTTTTGTCGGTTCCAGCTAGTGCCTTACTTATCTGTTAAAAACGAAACTCAGCTACATAACGATGCAAAGACACTCTCAGCGATATGAACATACTAGTAAGTTGAATAAATGAAACCTGAGGGGCAAAAATGGCGCCAAGTGTGCCAACAAGCACTCCCCCTAGAACAAAGCCGCCAATGAAGGCACTCCCACTGCTAGATCCGCCAATGAAGGCCAACCACAACCAACAAATCATTACCATATTAAGTCGCACCGAACATTTATTGTATATTCTTCATTTAAGTTGATCAATATTTGTTTTGTATTTGAGTACATTTGTGTTCATAATTTGGTATTAAATACATGTAATGCTCATGTTGGATAATGATTTATGTATGGATAATGAGTTTTAGCCAATTCTTAGTCGGTTTAGACTATGGTAGATCCTCGAAGGCAAGGCGGTGATGCTCAACACAATGCATTCTTTTTTATTATTTCCTTGTAAACCGATAGAGGTTTTGTGGTAATACAATATAATCGTTCGGTTATACTTTGTGGATTTTCGGTTCTTTGTAGTAGTCTCTCTTGTCTTTGTTATTTGCGCTAACGTTCCGCGATCAAATTTCGAGTTTGTTCTTGTAATTGTCCAACAACAAAATTAAATAATACACTAGTAAGTAATTTATTTTGTCGCTTAAAGGAGCATTGCAATCCTAAAAAAAGTATTATCTTTTGTGGAAATATCTACTAGAAAAGCATGACCCTTGAAGTATTCAATTTGACGTGTGTTTTCCACCAAATATTCGCAATGAAATGTCTTGGTCAAAGATGATAAGGAATTTGTGGAAGAAATTTAATTTCACTAGTTGCATGTCACGAATGTTAACATGCAAAACTAAGGATAAAAAGCCAATGCTTGATTGCTTGTTCTTATGATTTTAAGTAAATTTCCAAAAATGAAGTCACCACAAGCATTAATTTACTTATCATCTTCCTCTCGTATTTCTATTTATGGTCTCGCGATTATATGTCTTACTTCGGCCACTGTCTCCGCTTCGTATGGCGGTAATGAGACTGATTATCTCGCGTTGTTGTCATTTAAGTCAATGATCACCCATGATCCATACAAAGTTCTAACCTCGTGGAACCATTCCCTTGATTTATGTGAGTGGAGTGGTATATTTCATGTGGAAAGCGGCACAAACAAGTGACTGCTTTACGGCTGGGTTCACATGGCTTGGAAGGCTCGTTGTCTCCGCATGTAGGAAACCTCAGCTTCCTCCGTATGCTTTATCTCGGGTTCAATAGCTTTCAAGGGACCATTCCTCGTGAACTTGGTCGTCTATCTAGGCTACGTTATCTTATTCTTTATCACAACAAACTCAGTGGAGTCATTCCAAAGGAGATAAGTTTCCTCTCCAAACTTAATATTCTTCAAATTTGTGGTAATAAGTTAGTAGGTGGAATCCCACCTTGCATGGGGAATATTACATCATTAGAAGTGTTCTCTGCTGGCGGGAACCCGCTTGGTGGGAGCATTAAGTGGGTCGTGAGCCCTTAAGCTCTAAAACCAATCCAATAATCTTAAAAATAAGTTAATAAGCTACGTAGTATATTCGGTTATCACCATAAGCTATCAGTCTGTTCCATACTTTTCGTTGTAAAAACCTGGACTGCGGACACCCTAATAGTATTATCCACTCTGATTCCTTGACGATCTTCATAACCAAGTTACTTTGATTTTGCTTTATACAGCAAACCCGTGTTAGCCCAGATCTTCAGCCTTGCTCCGCAGAAAAAACCATATCATCTATATAACCCCCCCCCCCCCCCCCCCCCCCTGAGAATAGATGTGTAGTGAACATACCTGGTGTATACTCTCAGTAATAGCCATCGCTGTCGTCACTGCATTTCTTGCAACCGTTACTGAGCACATACATATCTGACTGAGCATCCATATCACCTTTCAATCCAGCCCTCCACTTGGAAATCACCTCACACGCAACTGTATTATTGAAAGTCAATGACTCATGTGCATAAATTTTCTCCGCTTCAGCAACTACAAAAGCAGCCTCATTACTGTCTTCTCTATAACTAAATAGTTCATGTGTTGAGTGTTGCTCCCTATCATGTGCTAAATGATAGTATATCAAATTTTGAGTTTGTACTTCCTGTGAACCAGCTACATGATCAACATTCCCATGAGGTTCCACCTCAAATGTATGATCCTCTTGCGGTTTCACCTCAAAAATTAAAATCCTTGCAAAAACACCTGCACTGAACCCGTACCTACACCAGAACCAATGAAAGTTTTCTTGTATTCCCCACTTTCATTGAAACCCATATTCCTGTAAAGTACTACCTTTGAAGTAACGTCATGTAACCTCCAAAGCTTTATTACCCACTACACATTTACGATGTCCCAGGAATATGCACTTAACCTTAACCGGTTCAAGCATCCCTTGCCTTTTACTAGCAAGCCAACCAAAAAACACTAACATATCTATAGGCGTCTTAAATCCAATCGCTGATGATGGTGACCTTGTTCACTAGATATGTAGATATGGTTGTATCCTCTGCCCAAAGAACCTTGGACAGACCAGACTGAATCAAAAAACAACGTACCTTAGCCAAGAGTGTCAAGCTATTGTGTCCTAAAAACCCATTCTGCTGCTGTATCACTGCAACACCCAAATGTTTGGCGACCCCACTCTTCGTATATTGTTGTGTAGACCTCTGATTATAAAAATCAAGAACATTACCCGTCTTGATCTTCCACCCAATCTGATATTCTCCTAACTGCTTCCTACCCTTCAATGTCTTCCTGGTCACAGCTTGACCATCCAGGTATATACGCAATTAGCTCTTCTTGTTCCTGATAGTACCACCAGTGAACACTTTTAAACCTGATCTTGCACCGTTTGCATCTTCCGGTAAAAACCATCTTTGAGTACAGTGGATATCATGTTTAGCCTTAATTCAGGAACATACCGGACAGTTGTCCAACACGAAAATGTAGTAACTAATACTAGTGATAAGGTGGTGGATTGTGTGTTTGAGTAAAAGAAGCGATTGATTTGTTACGGCACAAGACATTATTGTACAAAGAAAGAAAGAGTGTTTAAGTTTGGGTGTCAAATTTGGGACAAATATTTAGGTTCCCTATTATATCTGTTAGCCTTAATTTTATATAAGTCGAACAAGAATGTTATAGGTCTTATTAGTCATAATTAGTCTTGTTAAGTAATAGGCTAGTCGGGTTTAACGGGCTTGGATTGTAATCTAATATTGTCTGTGTTTCGGGCTCAACAGCCCGAGTTTAGCCAAGCCGACCCAAGTAGAACCCAAGCCACATGCCACTTATGGCTCAAGGGTATTAAAGACCCTATCCACAATGGAAGGGTTTGGTTACCCTTTGCCATAGTTTGTGTGTGGTGTAATCTTCCACCTCTCTAGTTTCTCTCTAATAAATCTTCCAACTTTTCTTTCTATCTTTCTAGTATTTTGCTTATTGGTATAGCTTATGTTGTGAAATGGATTAAGCTTTTGGGATAACATTTGGTATCACTCGCCACGGGGTGGGTTTCGTTTTTTTGTTGTGGTGATTTTTTTTTCTTAAGCTTATTCGACAAGCTTATTCTTGGCTTATTCATATTCGGCAAATTTTTTTTATCTTTCTACTTAGTTTTTTTTTTGAAATAGATTTTTTTTACTTACAAACGTTTTTAAAGTTTTTTTTGTTTCATATAATATTGTTGTTGGAATTAAGGAAACACATCTTGTCTTGTGTCTCTTCAAATCAAACAACATTTTTTTGTTGTTTCTTCACGGCTTTTGTTTTTTTTCTTTTCTTTCGGTGAAGACAAATACAAGATCGTGTTCAACCTTCGCAACCGAACGAGTTCAATCTTGTGAAGCAACCGATCTACTTGTCTAACACAAACCGAACTAGTATGTTTTTAGTGGGAGCCGATCTAGCACTCTTGCTTCAACACCGATCTAGTTAAAGTTTCAAAGAGGACCGAACGAGTAAAAACTAGTGTCCACCGAACGAGTAGAAAAACAAAAAGGACCGAACGAGTAACATACTTGTCCACCGAACGAGTGAACTTTTGTTGAGCCGAACGAGTTCTCGACAAGAGTGAGCCGAACGAGTGAATTTCACGAGAACCGAACGAGTGGAACTTTTGTAGAGCCGAACTAGTTTCTTCAACGAGAGCCGAACGAGTGAAAAAATTAAGAGCCGAACGAGTGAAAAAAAATTAAGAGCCGAACGAGTTTCATCTACTTGAACCGAACGAGTGAAACTTGATCACCGAACAAAATAAGAGCCGAACGAGTGAAACTTGACGAGAACAAAAAACGTACGTGTTTACAAATTTTCGGTTTTTTCGGTTTCGAGTGTCGGTAATCTACGGGACTTATAACGTATACCGTTGCGATCGTGACATCTTTTCGATCAACGT